>PVKA01016477.1:0-38082 GCA_004027165.1 Ctenomys sociabilis
ACAGGGTCTCGCTATGCAGTTCAGGCTGGCTTTAAGCTCACTTTGTAGCTCAGGCTGGTCTCGAACTCACAACAATCCTCCTGCCTCAGCCTCCCGAGTGCTGGGATTACAGGCATGCGCCACCACGCCCGGCTCAACATCCAAATTCTAATCCAAGGAAATTATGGATCATGTTACATGGAATGGGGAAATTAGGGTTGCAGATGAGATAAATTGTTAATAAATGGACCTTAACATATTAAGAGATCCTGGATTATCTGAAATTGCCCCTTGGAATCATACATTCTTCGATGTGGAAATGAGAGTGTCCATGCCTGGGGAAGCCGCTGCTATTTGGATTGAAGAGGGAAGGAATCAAAGAATCCAGTATTCTCCAGAAAGGAGAAAAAAAAGCCAACAATATGGTTTATACAAAAAATACATTTAATAAAATACATATATAAAAATAAAAAAGAAACAATATTTTTTGCTTTTTAAAAGTTTATTTTATTTTGAGAAAAATAGTGAGACAGTATCAAAAGTAATTAATTGAACAGTTTCAATACTTAATACATTGTACATTGTTATCTTCTTAGCGATTATCCAAGTAAAGTATCATGTCATCTGCAAATAATGATAATTTAACTTCTTCTCTACCTATTCTTATTCATTTTATTTCTCTCTCTTTCCTAATGGCTCCAGCTAATGATTACAGAACTGTATTGAACAGGAGGGGTGATAGAGGTCATCTTTATCTTATACCAGATCTGAGAGTAAAAGATTTCAGTTTTTCCCCATTTAGGATTATATTAGCCCTTGGGTTTTCATAGATGGTTTGATCAACTTGAAGTAGAGGCATTTTATTCCAATTTTCTGTAGGACTTTGATCATGAATGAGTGTCGGACTTTGTCAAAAGCCTTTCTTCAATTGAGATGATCATGTGGTTTTTAGATTTCACTCTATTTATGCCATGTATTACATTTATAGATTTTTGAATATTGAACCATCCTTCCATCACTGGGATGAATCTTAACTGGTCATGGTGTATGATTTTCTTGATGAATTATGGTATTCTATTTGTCAGGAGGTTATTGAGGATTATTGCATCTGTGTGGATCCAGTTGTAAGACTACAGCCCAGGACAATGTTGTATGCAGGTCTGTTTCATAGATTTGCACTGGACAGGCCCAAGGCCAGTGGTGGAATCCTGCTGTGCCAGCAGGATGAAGGATTTGTGCTGGCAGGCTGAGGGATATTCGTGGAGCCAGGAAGTTGCTTCCAAGTGGTACTGTGAGATGTTTAGCAGTGTGCAAGCCTTCACACACTAAATAGCAGTAGCAACACCCCACCTCTTATGAAACCACAAGTGTCATTGCTCCATATCTACATCCACTGGAGAGAATTATCCCTTCTCAAGCATGTTTGTCCTGGATCATAAAAGAAAACTTGTCAAAATGTTGTGATCCCTTTGCCCCATAGCTGCAGGCTCTTGTGAATCTAAACCTAGAGATTTCAATGATAAATTCATAGTCATTTTACCAGCTAACTTCCAACACGAGTTTCTTTCTTTTTCATTTTTCAAAGAATACAATGTAGCAAAAAATAGAAATGATGTAAACTTTCATTAAACAAAGTGATATGAATTCAACAGTGGTTACTGTATTGCATGATGTTATCTTCAAATTAGTTGTTTAGGTTACCCGATATAAACCTAAAAGCTAGGTTAAAAAAAGCATAAATAAAAAAGAAAGCTATAAGAGATTAAAAAGAAAAAATAATAAAAATACTTAAGCATTAACTGTTCCTTTCAATAGACCAGTAGAACTGAGCAGTACAATTATCCAAACTATCCTGTATATATACATAAATATATATCCTTTCCATCATTTTCTATATAGAGAATAGATCTTACTCATCCTTTTCTCAGTAGCTTCTCTGTGGAATTGCTCCCTTTCAGCCTACAAGGGTTCATCCTGATAGAATAGCCATCCCATTTTGAAGCTGTTTTAGCAATAGTTCTTTCCCCAAATTCTCTGAAAGGACAATATTTTCAACTACTTCTGTCTACCACACTCATTTCTTATTTTGTTACCATATGTATGAGTCTAATTTTTATCTCTGTGACCAAAATCCCTGAAAAAAGTGCATTTGAAGGAGAAAAGGCTTATTTTGTGTCATGGTTTCGGACAAATTAGTCGGTATTTAGCTGGTTCAAGGCAGGAGAAAGGTAGTCAACTCATGGCACCCAGGGGCACAGAGAACAGAAACAGCACCAGAGGGCAGGGGAAGGGTCTGCATAATCTCCATAGTCATACACAATAAGTTACCCAGATATACTAAGAACTGAGTTCTGTTAATCTTCTGTGGTATCACTGAACCCAATCCCTGTGACGATCAAGGTTACCCATCATATCTAAACCCACACATGAGCCATTCTATACTGTGTGTTCATTGTCATATCCCTACATTGCTTTCTCAGATCTTTATTATTTTGTCCCTTTGTTTCAACATAGAAACATTACTTTCTTTCTATTCAGTTGTCTGACTTGGATAAACCCTCACTAAGTGCTCCTGACCCTAATATAACAAGTGCTCCTGACCCTAACATTGTGAGTCTACAAGTATTAGGAGTTCTCTCCCTGAGGAGTGTGGTGTCCTACGTGCTTCCCAGGTCCTCAGGCTTTCTCCAGTCATTATGTACATCATGCTCTTGTAATTTCAGTTGACTCTTTTATTCTGTTTGCATAGTATTAAAAACTTGAGGATGAGATCTACATCTACTTCCTCTATTGTACTGGGCTTTTAAAATCTAAAATGAATATAAATTGTGCCGTATTATGACATTTAAACAGCTTTTGTTCCTTTGACTTTGTTTTTCTATGCTGGAAAGAAAGCTGCTAGGAAGCTGCTAGGAACTTCATTTACACCTGGATACTTTACAAATACGTCATCTCTATCTCACTCTATTTTGGTCACCTCACTTCGTTCCATCAATTTCTAAGCTCATCAGGAGAGATGAAAGTAAGAGAAATGCACATTTTCCTTAGAGCCTGGTGAATAATTGCTTCTCCCTGACAAGGCAGGAACAGCTTCCCAGGTGGACCCATACTGCTTAGTCATTAATTAATGGCCCAAATAGAAATTTTTTCCTTTCCTGCCTTAGGGGAGCCATAATTTTGAAAGGCACTTTTAAAAACCTCTGTCTGGACATCTCACATAAAGTTCAATAGGTACAAATTGATTTATATCCCCAAACCAATTTATATCCTAAGAGTAATTTCTGTGTTTGTTCAGTTGCAATTATACTGAATAATATACAAGTATAACACCATCAAAGAAGCTTACAACCATAAGGAACTATGGTGTTATTTGGCAGAGCATAATATACATTCTATTCAGCCTTTATTTAAACCAGGGGCACACAGAGATGATGATTGAGCTTGGGCATGGTGGCACATACCTGTAATCCCAGCCCTTGGGAGGCTGCAAACAGAAGAATCACTATGAGTCTCATCTATACAGTGAGACACTGTAGGCCCTTTACCAAATACCTAAAAGGGAAAAGAAACCTAAGGACTCAGGGATTAGAGTTTTTTTTTCCCCACAAAATGCTACAAAATTAGAAAAAATAATGTAGATTTATATAATTAATGTCATATATTAATTCTATTTCTTCTTCTTAGGAAAAATGCATAATTTTGTATTCAACTGGTAAATTTAGCTTTAACAGCACTATAAGATAACTTAAACACATTTCTTCTTATAGATGTTTTCTAAGACACTATAGGTTTACTAGTCAAGAAATCTGTAAGATCACTTCTGTCCTTGATAACATGGAATGATATATTGGGAAAATGTCAGTGAATATTTACATCTATACTTGCCTCCTGCATTCTATGTATGTGAAACTAGAGAAATTCCTGAAATGTGAATTTCGGAAGGCTTTACCTAGAAAGGCAGAAATGCAAGATATGATTGAAAATGCTTCCAAGTTGTCCTGCCATTATATTTTTGTATTAGAGTGGCCAAACTCAAATGGAAATCACAAACCAAATTAAAACTCTCCTCCCTTAACTTGTGTGTGTGAGTGGTTTGTTCCAGAAATGTGAAAGCTAATTAATATAGAATATTGATACCAAAGAAGTTAGATGGGGTTGTGGCCAGATTTGACCAGTATTCAAAAGCCTCTGAACTTTTTTGTGGAATAACTTTGAAAAATTTCTAGAATCATACAAATTTGAAAAATTTGTAGCGTCATACTAAGGAAAACCTTGATTGTAAGCAGGGTTTGATAAGTGAGCCTGGCATGGATTTCAAGGACCAGAATGCTGATATAAAGATAAGCAGCTAAGGGAAAGCTCACGGAGTTTCCCTAGGGAAAGAAGCATCTATCAGGAACTGAACTAGAAGCCATGTGTTTTACTACTACAAAAACTTTACATACATTTTGCCTATATGCAAGGATTTTGAGTAAAATGTGACTTAAAGGTAGTTGACTAACAGGTGGGAGAGGAAGTTTTAAGGAGCCCAGCATTCAAGATTTGGCACAGGTACCACTTACTTCTTTTGGCTGGATTTACAGGGTGACTCAGGATCAAAAGCAAAGCATCAAGATAGAGAAAGCTTAAATTTAGTTCAGAAAGCAAGTAATATAAATTTGGCAACAAAAAATGATGTGGTGGTTGCTAAAGAGTTCAGTGGCACTAAAATGAAAACAAGTACTTTGTATCCTTTTGCAGGCTACAGGCTACAAAAATGTAAACCTTAGGCTTAAGAGGAGAAACAGTGCAGAAGGCCTCCCAGACAGTTGGTTCCCTGGCATTTATTTATTTATTTATTTATTTATTTATTTATTTATTTATTTTTATTATTTAGTACAAGGTCTCACTTCACAGATCGGCCACGTAGATCTTCCTGTTTTTAGCCTCCCAAAAGCTGTGATTACAGGTGCATGCCACCATGCCCAGTCTCAGTCACAGTTTTAGTGCCCCCCAGGGGAAGAAGCAGCATGGTATGTTGGGGTTCAACCCCAGTCACTGTACATACCTAAGCAGGCATTTTAGTCTGCTGAGCTACCTGGCCTGCTCTTTTAACACTTATTTAATTTACCAGCTCAGCTCTTCAGGTGTCCAGAGGCTCCTACACATAGCAGTCATAGAAGGCTGACTACTGCACATACTGACAATAGACTTCAGGTCATGTAGGATATGTAGCCTTTACAGAACTCAAAAGTTGTGGAATCATGAGAGTTTCCATGGATATTTCAGAAAGAACCCTAGGTCTGTACCCATAGGGGTGGGCCCAAAAGCTGTGAGAAAGAAAGCAAAGGAGCAGTATAGAAGCCAGGGGCTGGAGATGTCAGCAACGTGAAATTTATGCCAAAGATAGCTGTGTCATGCTGGGTGCCACCAACATGGTTTTGGGTTGGGGTCGCTCAAGCCCTTTGGATCATGCACCTTACCACCATGTACCCCAAAAGGTGAACATAAATCTAAGTAATTTAATAATTTCTTTGCTGGATTTTGGTCTTGGTTGGGCCTCTTCTTTGGTATCCCCTCTTGCTCTCTTTGTGATATGAAAGTTTACAGTCCTGTGGTATAAAGTTGAATATAACAATTCAACTTTAGTGGAACTAAAGTGGAATATAACAATTAAGCATATTTATCAACATGAATGGCTTAAGATCTGCCCAACGGGATTAGAAGATGGCTTTCAATAAAGGTATATATTATATATGGGCAGTTCAACAATGTATTTGGCCTCCGACTCATTAATCTCAATAGCTCAGTCCCCTCCTTTGCTTCCCATCTGCTGTGAACCCAGAATGTACTCAGCTATACTCTCCTGCTAGGCTGTTCTTGGAGCCAGCTGACTGGAGACTGAAATCAATGGCAAGAACACCTATCCAGACTTAAATTGTGGGCTAGATATTTTGGCCCAGCATCAGGAAAAAAAACATGACCAATAACATCTTTTTCTCCATTTTACAATAATAATGACAGCGGAGCCCAAGGACATAGATGAAGAGGACCTGAATGTTTAATCAATGAAATGAATTTAGTCATTGGTTCCTGGGAAGAATGCTATCCTAATATAATTGCTTTAATTAACTACAATCAAAGTATTTCATATATTATTTCTGCACATGTACACAATGTGCAGTTTTTATTTAAATCAAGAAACACCTATCTCCTCACTTATTATTTGTTTTTTTGTTGATGTTTGTTTGTTTGTTTTGGGTATGGGGGATCAAACTCAGGACCTTGCGCTTTCCAAGTAGGCACTTATGAGCTATCTCCCCAGCCCCTTTCATTTATTATTTATAATGAAAACATTCAAAATCTTTTCTTCATGCTCTTAGAAATACATAGTGCATTGTCACTGCGCTTGATACCCTATAGCTTAGAAGTACAACACACCTTCTTACTTTTCTCTAGCTGTGACATAATGCACATTGATTAGCCCTTCTCACTCCTTTCCTTGACTTTTCCCAAGCTATGGAAGCCACCATTCTACTATCAGTTTTTATGAGATCAACCTTTTAATGGACAAAATATAAAATTTCATAACAAAATAATAGAATCACAATAGTTGATACATTACATGTTATCTTTAAAGTAGTTAGTCAGGGTACAAAATATGGCATTGAAATTTCTTCTTTTGAGAGTTTCCATATAAATAAGATCATGGCATCATTTTGTGCTCTTTCATATATGAATAGTACAGGATCTACAGTTTTCTTTATCCATTCATTAGTCAGTGGAAACATAAGTTGGTCTTTTTCATAAAAGGATATATAAAATACTTTAAGATTCAATGACATTTTCTTACATATTTATTATTCATTAATTTATTTTTATTATATTTACTCAATAGAATCTTGATAAATATTTGTTATATTTTTTTGCAAATTACTTTGTCTTTCTTGATGATTTCATTGATCCTCTTGACAGTATCCATTGTTCAGAAGCTTTAAGCATAAGCACTCTTAATATAGTCATCAACTTTTCAGAGACCCTCAATTCTCCTTTGTCCTCTTTCTTTCTTTCCACCAGACATTTTTTAAATTAACATTCTCTATATTCTGTGTCACATTGGAACTCAGATATGTGATACTTGAAATCTCCCCTTTTTCTGTAATGTTTTAGGCTTTGAGTATTTGCCTTATATTATATGAAACTGAGGGGAAGAGCAAAGAAAATTAAGGAGAGAGGTAAACCTACAACGTTACAAGATTTTATGACAACCCAAACTTTTCAAAAGATATTTCTGTTAGGAAATGGAAGGTACATACAATAGTTAGAAATTTCATGACTCTTAGGGATTATAAAACATATAACAATATTTAAATCAGATGCAAAAGGCACATGTGCTAACTAATGTTAACTTGTAACACTCAGCTGCTGAAGTAGCATCATACTGCGTGTGGAAGGCCCACCTGGGGATTGTTGCCAGCAGCATTCAAAGGAACTGGGGAGGAAGATGGTGTGCTGTTGACTCTCCTGGAGAAGCTTGTCATGCTGGATTTTCTCTTATGAACTCAGCTGTTCTAATTATCCTCAAAGGAGCTCAGGTTCTCACTGTCACTGAGGATGGCTGTGGTTCTCTTTGAAGAAGTTCTGGTCCTCACTTTGAGTACCACTCCCTGGCTCCAGTGTAGATTCCTCAGTCCATAGGCACAGACCCCCTACCCACTTGCATAGACTTTCTGACTTCTACCATGGGCCATTGGGCCATCCCAGTGCACATCCTTGATCCAGACTTACATGAGACATTATTATAGGCACTAGGCTTGTAGCTGAATACAGGGCCGTGGGCTCTCGGTCTTCAGCTAGACCTGTGCTCAGCTGGATTCTGTGGACAGACCACTGTCACTGTTCTGCATTTGACTTTTCAGATGGATATTATAAAATGATACCAATAATGTTGTGTCCTATATTAAATCTATTCCCTTGCAAACCCTGGCTACAGTAGAACTTCATAATTTCCTTCATTTAATTATCAGATATATCTTGAAAATTGTGACATTTAAGCTCTTTCATAAAATAGAAACTAGCAGTGTTAGTCCTTGAATGATGATCAAACATAAGTCTTCTGATGTTGATACTGAAGTCAGCTACTATATTTGTTTGGTAAATTTTATAAACACTATCATTCTGGAAATGGTGGCAATTAGTTTTGTGCCCCCTATTATTAGAGATACCTTACAGAATCATGTCAAAAATCTTCATCTCATAAATAGGTTGTATCAGTGAAGTACCTGCAAAAAGTAAATTATAACACATTGCCTAGCTAAAACACTATTAATCCCATAGCAGATTCATACGATGTATGTCATACTTGTTATGCAACAGGTGATATTATACACATGGTGCAAAGTGTCGCCTACAAATAAAGCATTCCTACATCAACATTTTCAGTGCAGTCTACTTATTAACATGCACTATTTTTACCTTCCCCAGTTTTTAAAAAAATATTTTTATTTATTGGGCTGGGGAGATAGCTCAGTAGAATAAGCTGGCAAGTGCAAGGACCTGAGTTCAATCACCGGTTCTGCCAAAATATATATTTATGCATTTGGTACATGGTCTACAGGGTTTCACTATACAGATTGGAGTTGTAGTAATCCTCCTATTTTCAGCTTCCAAAGCACTGGATTACACGCATGCTCTCCTATGCCCAGTCTCATTCACTGTCTCAGCATGCCCCAGAGATGTGTCCTGCACTACAAAGCTGGGGATCAAACCCCATTTCCTGCATCTGATTGAGCAGGTGTTGTATTCCACGGTCTCTAACCATCCCATTTAATCATTGCAAAAAAAAAAAAAAAAGAAAAAGAAAAAGAAAGAAATCAGTACATTAACACTTTTTGTAGAGCAGTGACTTCACCTTCCACAATTATATGTTTATTCAGGTTTTAAAAGGTACTAAGATGTATTTTTTTTTAATTCAAAGAAGAAATTTGAGTGATGATTTAACATTGACAGTTTATCTTCATCTTAAAAGGAAAAATATAATTATTGAGTTCCTAAATAAGCTTCACGTGTGACTAGAATTAATAAAATATGACTTCAGTATTATTATAAAATGTTTAGATTGGCTAAAGCAATTTGAGAAAAGAAATTATATTTTTTCAGCTTTACAATAAAATATAATTTTAAATAAACATATCAAACATTTCAAGAAAAAGACAGTCATCTGAAAGAATTGACTGCTGTGGGTGCCCTTCATTTGGTGATGGTGGTGACAAGGGAATAGAGAGATGTGAAGTTGATTTGCTTTGAAAAAATGACAAAGAGAAAGAGCAAAATGTAATCTCAGTCCTCTAGTCTATCCAGAAGAAGTGCAGACACACTACCTCAGCTGAAATGTATGAATCGAGAGTGTCGGAAATAAAGGAACAAAAGCAGAAGGATATATAGAAAATCAGAGCAGAATAAATTTATGAAATAAAGAAATCTCTGAATTCATAACATCTGAAGTAAAGAATCAAATGCAGAAGCATATGGAGGAAACAAACTGTAAAAGACTCTGCAGTAAAAGAATTAATAAGTGCTTCAAAAGAAGACACTGATTAAAAAAATAGAGGAGATAAGAAAAATGACAGATTCCTTGAATGAGCAATACAGGGAAGAAATAGATCACATGAAGCAGAGTCTAAGACCTGTAGAGGAACATAAAATCTCAACCACGAGCCTGCAAAACCGTTTGCGTGAAAGTCAACACAGAGATTCAGATCTTGAAGATACTGGTGCAGCAAGTGAAAAGGTAAGAAAGAATCTCTTACAAACAAATGGAGGAAAAAATAGTTCATCACCTGCAAGATGAAGCAAAGATGAACAGTGTGAGACTAATAGCCAACACTGAGAAGGATGGAGTCAACACCAATGATATAAAAAGCATATTGGCAAGAGTAATAGCAGAAAACTTACCAAATATGAGGAAACAATTTGACATTCAGGTAACTAAAGCATACAGAAGGCCAAATAACATCAACCCAATTAAAAGCACACCTAGACACATAATAGTTAAGATCCCAGAAATCCAGCACAAGAATAATATACAGAAAGCTGCTAGAGAAAAGAAGTAGGTCACATTCAAAGGAAAACCCATCAGAATTACAGCTCATTTCTCTTTACAAACATGAAGGTAAGAAAAGAATGGAGCAGAATACTTAAACTCTATGAAAAAAATTGTAGCCAAGGCTACTATAAACTGCAAAACTCTCTTTCAAGTTTGATGGAGGAGTGAAATACTTCCACGACAAGGAACAACTAAGAATTTCATGATGATAAAGCCAACCCTCAACAGTCTACTGAAAGATGTCCTAGAGAGGGGCCAAAATGATAAGAACTCCACAATAGCAACAGAAGGAAACCACTAAATAGGGCAACAATTAAATACTGTAGAAAAAGGAGTAAACAACAGCAGGTAAATAACATGTCAATCATAAGGTAACACATCTCAATTCTAACCATCAATGAAAATGGACTCAATTCACCAATTAATAGAAATAACTGGCACAGTGGATTAAGAAACAAAATCCAACAATATGCTGCATAAAAGAAACACACTTAACACATAAAGAAATTCATAGGTTTAAAGTCAAAAGATAGAAAAAATACCACATACGCAAGCAACTAAGAAAAATGCAGGGATAGCAATCCTATTTTCAGACAGTTTCAACTTCAAACTAAGAATGATCAAACCAAATAAAGAAGGCCATTATATACAGGTTAGAGGAAAAATTCAAGAGAAAGAGGTAAGACTCATAAATTTGTATGAACCCAACTACATAAGACAAATCTTAATGGATATGAAAAATCCAATATTCAATACTATAATCTTAACAGAAGACCACAGCAACCCCTTATCACAAGAGATAGGTTAACCAGACAAAAAATTAAGAGAGGCATAGCAGAACTGAACCAAATCATAGAGCAAATGGACTTGGTGGACATATATAGTGTTCCACCCAAACACAGCTGAATATACTTTTTTTTCAGCTGCACATATGTCATTTTCTATTTTTTTTTTTGGCAGAACTGGAGATTGAACTCAGGCCCTTGCACTTGACAGGGAAGTGCTTTTTCCACTGAACCATCTCCCCAGGCCTCACTTTCTAAAATAGACCACATACTAGTCCATAGGTCATGCTTAAGTATATGCATGTAAACAGAAATTGTCCCATGCGTATTATCCGAGCACAGGACAATGAAACTGGAAATTAACGACAAAAGAAACGAGAAAAAAATCCTAAATACATGGAAATTAAACAACACCCTACTCAGCAAGCAACAGGTCACAGATGAAATTAAACAAGAAATTCAACAATATCTACAATCAATGAAAATTTAAACACACCTTATCGGAATTTATAGGATACGATGAAAGCAATTCTCAGACAGAAATTCATAGCTGTGAACTCACACGTTAGGAAAACAGAATGGGAACAAATAAACACCCTAATGCTGCACCTCCAACATCTAGAAAAGGAAGAGCAAACCAAACGCAGAACTCAAAGATGTAAGGAAACATAAAGATTAGAGCAGAAATTACTTCAATTGAGATGAAGAAAACAGTTCAAAGAATTAACGAATCAAAAAGCTGGTTCTTTGAAAACTAAATTAGATGAGTGCTGAGCTAACCTCATCAAAAAGAAGAAAGAAAAAACTCAAATACAAGCGAAAAGGAATAAAAATGGTGTAATCTCCACAGGCCAGGTGGAAATTCAGAAAATTATAAATATCTACTTTGAGAATCTTTACACTCACAGAATAGAAGACACAGACAAAATGCAGTTTCCTACAAGGGTACAAATTACCAAAACTGAGTCAAGAAGATACAACAACTCTCAATAACCCAATAACAGCCAATGAAATACAAAATGTAATAAAAAGCCTGCCGACAATGGATTCACAGATGAATTTTAGAAATTTACAGAAGCTATAATCTCTAGACTCCATAAACTCTTCAAGGAAATTGAAGAGGAAACAGTTCTCCAAAAATCATTCCTGCAGACAAGTCTTACACTGATACCAAAAACCAGGAAAAGACACAAATAAAAAAGAGACAGGCCAATCTCCTTCATGAACATAGATGAAAAAATCCTCAATAAAAACTTAGCAAATAGAATACTGCAAATCATCAAGAAGATTATACACCATGACCAAGTAGGATTCATCCAAGGGATGCAAGAATGGTTCAATATTCCAAAATCTACTAATGTAATATACTATATTGATAGAGAGAAATCTAAATTGATCATCTCAATTGATGCAGAAAATGCTTTTGACAAAATCCAACACTCATTCATGTTCAAAGTCCTACAGAATATTGGAATAGAAGGCATCTACTTCAATTTAATAAAAGCCGTGTATGACAAATTAATGGTTAATATAATTCTAAATGCGGAAAGACTGAAATCCTTTACTCTCAGATCAGGTACAAGACAAGGATGTCCTTTATCATACCACCTGTTCAAAATAGTTCTGAAATCATTAGCTAGTGCCATTAGACAAAAGGGAAAAATAATGAGAATATGAATAATTAAAGAATTTAATTTATCATTATTAGCAGATAATATGATACCCTACTTGGAAGACCCAAAAATCTCCACCAAGATGCTACTAGAATTCATATACAAATTCAGTAGTATAGCAGGATACACTGTCAGTACTCAAAAGTCAGTAGCATTTCTCTACACAGATGAGAAACACACTGAGATGGAAATTAGAGAAATAATATCCTTTACAATAGCACCACGGGAAATGAAATACCTTGGAATTCATCTAACTAAAGTAGTCAAAGATCTGTTCACTGAAAATTACAGTACTCTGAAAAAAGAGGTTGTGAAGATTTCAGAAAATGGAAAGGTATTCCTTGCTCCTGGATAGGAAGAACCAACATCATGAAGATGGCCATGCTCCCACAACTGTTGTACAGATTTAATGCAATGCCTACCAGAGTTCCACCAATATACCACGCAGACCTAGAGGAATCATTCCTCAAATTTATTTGGAACCAGAAAAGACCTAGAATAGCAAAGGCAATCCTGGGCAATAAAGAAAAAGGCAGGAGACATTACAATTCCTGACTTGAAATTATACTACAAAACTACTGTGGTAAAAATCATCATGGTAATGGCAAAGAAATAGACCTAAGGATGAATGGAGTAGATTAGAAGATGCAGAGGCCTCTTTACCAAATTGTGCTGGCACAACTGGCTCTCTACATTCTGAAAACTAAAGCTATCACCATGCACTAACCTAAAGACAAAATGGATTAAAGGTCTAAACATTAAAGTAGCAACATTCCATCTCCTTGAAGAGAAAGTAGGAGGAACTCTTAAAGACATAGGGATAGGCAAAGAGTTCAAAAACAAAAATCAAATCACATGGGTAATACTTGAAAGAATTAAATACTGGGACCACCTCTTATTGAGAATCTTTTGCATATTCAAAGAAATTGTTAACAAAGTGAAAAGACAACCCACAAATTTCGAAAAACTCCTAAGTGATAAGCACTCAGACAAAGATCTGCTCTCTAGAATTTTAAAGCACTAAAAAACATTAGGGCCAATAAATTTAAAGACCCAATCCAGAAATGGGCATGTAAGATGAACACACACTTCTCAGAGGACGAAATTAAAGAAGTGAATAAATATATGAAAAAATGTTCCACAGCACTAGCCATCCCTGAAATGCAAATTAAAACAACATTGAGATACCATTTCACCCCACAAAGAATGACTATCATAAACAAATTAACAAACAAAAAATGTTGGAGAGGATGTGTGGAAAAGGGAAGCCTTCTCTACTGCTGGTTGGAATGTAGACTGGTGCAACCATTATGGAAAGCAGTGTGGAGACTCCTTAAAAAGCTGGACCTGGAGAGCTCATTCAAGCCAGCTATACCCCTACTGGGAATTTTCCCAGAGGAACTGAAAATGTCACATCCTTTTGATATATGTGTACCTATATCAAAATTTGGCAGCACAATTTGTGATAGCCAAATCTTGGAAACAACCAAAATGTCCATCACATGAGGAATGGTTGAAAAAGATGTGGTATCTTTATACAAGAGCATATTACTCAGCTATAAAGAATGATAAATTTGAAGCCTTCATATTTAAGTGGATGACATTTGAAGATATACTAATAAGCAAAATAAACCAGGCACACATGTAAATATCGTATAGTGTCCCTATGATAAGAACTCAAAAGAAGAAATGCAAATTAAAAGATTTATCACAATTAAAAGGATAGCAAGAGGATAGGACAATGAGGTAAGCAGAAGGAGAAAAGCCGGGAAACATGATAGGGGAAAAGACATACAATTATACACACAAGATGGGTAAGGCACCAATCCTGAGAAACATCAGCAAGTTTTTGAAACTAACAGTTAATTGGTAGGATTCTCACTCTGACTAACTACACATCCTCATACCTGTGAATCAAGCAACTTCACTGAAGATAGCAATATGTAATAGAAGGGTCACAATACATACTTCTTGTTATGACATACCAATTGTTACATACTGTCTCTTATGTAAAAGTTTCTTTTTTTCTTTTTTAAATTAAGTGTAATAAATGAAAAAAGACACAAGAAAATAAAACATCACAGGACTGTCATGCTGCAATGTTGCATATGGTTAGATTTCTAAATTTCTGTGTAAAAATGTGTAAGTGTTTATTCCTATTATTTTAATTTTTTTCTTCATATTCTGTAGGGACTTAAAGTTTAACATATAAATTCTGATGAAAATTATCTGTTGCATGTTATGTCTATGATTATTGATACTTAGACAGATAGGGTAAACTGAACTGCATATGTTGAAGGATAATAATTAGCTTCTCTTCTGAGGGGTTAACAACTCAAGTTTCCAGATCAAAAATTAAAGAAAAGGAAGGGTTGAAAGTTCAGCCAACATTTTGTCCTTAGCCTTTCAAGACCATTGAATACTCAGGACATAGGAGAATCTGTACTGTAACATCATGTAACTCAGTTGTGTCCCAAATTTTCTGATCAATGACTTTATGGAGCCCCAGAGGAAAGTGATCAATGATGTACAGTGTGCCTAAGGAGAGTGATATAGAGAGAAAACTTTCTCTCAGGCTTTCACAGACAGCAAACTGGTCAAGCAAAGGCTGTAACTCATCCGTAAGGCTGACACTGACAAAGAATCTACAAACCTTGGTACGGGGTGACAGGATAAATCCTGAGGGCATGTGACTAACCTTATCAGATACAAAAGTTATACTTCTTATTATAGGTCTCGCTTTATCTTGGTCTTAAACATTCAGCAGAAAAGTATAAAAGCGAGTTATATAAAGTAAAGCTATGTTTGTATGCTGAACTGTGAAAGACTCAAGTCAACAACTTCTTTGGATAACCCACTACTATTGTGGACTGATGGACTGTGTTGAATTGTCTTGCTAAATTCATGTACCTGTAGTACTTAGATGCCAATGGAATACCCACCTCTGACAGGACTAAACAAAAAAGGGGATGCAAAGGCTGGACCATTTTGTGTTTGTATATACAGAATAGTCAGGGTAGATATATAGATGCTTTCGCTTAATTCAGTGAGTAAAAAGATTTGTACTAATAATGTTTGGGCAGGATATCCTGTCTGCTTGTTGTGCTACAGATAACCACTAAGAAGATAACAATGTACATTGTATTCATTATTGAAACTGTCCTATTAATCATCTTTGAAACTGTCTCATTGCTATTTTTTCTCAATAAAATAAATAAATAGATAGATAGATAAATAAATAAATAAAGGAACACTTCTCCACTGTTGTTGGGAATGCAGGCTAGTACCACTATTATTGAAATAAGCATGGAAATTCCTTCAAAAGCTAGGATTGGAGAGCTCACTCAAGCCTGCTATTCCCCTAATGGGTATTTTTTACAAAAGAATTGAAATCATCATACCACAATGATGTATGTACACACATGTTTCTAGCAGTGCAATTAATCATAACTAAATTTTGTAAACAACCCAGATACCCATCAACTGAAGAATGAACAAAAACTTGGTAGTTTTACACAGTGGAGTATTATTCAGGTATAAGAAAGATAAATTATAGGTTTTTGTAGATAAATGGATCCCACTAGAGGCTGTACTGGTAAGTGAAATAAACAGACCCACATGTGCAAGCATTGCATTCTCTCTGTAGTGTGAAAACCCCAGATTAAATAAAAGTTAAAAGTTACATTACATACTGTGAGAGGGAAAGAATTTATTCAATGGAAAGAGAAAAACTGGAATGAGGAAAAGGACAAAAGAAAGAATGTAAAAAGATAAATTTATGTATATATGCAGAATAATTTGGATAATTGTACTACCAATTTCTGCCAATAATTTGAAAGGGGCAGTTAATGCTCAAATGTTTCTTTTTTTAAATTCTTATTTTTTATTTTTAATTTCTTATATTTTTTGCTATTTTGTTTCATTTTTAAACCACTTTTTAAACTGTTTATATCTAGTAACCTAAACATCTAATTTATAGATAACATCATGCAATGGAGAATTCAACACTGAATTTCTATTACTTTGTTTAGTGAAGTTTTGAATCATTTCTAATGCTATTTTTATTATTATTTTGTATTCTTTTTAAAAAGCAAGAAAAGACAAAAGCTAAAAATCTGAAGAATTCACTGCCAAATTCTACAAAACTTCAGGGAAGGTACAACTCCTCAGAATCTTTAATGAAATTGAAAAGCACTACCACCAAAGTCATTTCTGGAAGTTAGCATTATGCTAATTCCTAAATTAGACAAGAGTCCAACCAAAAAACATAACTACAGGTTAATCTCGCTAATGAACACAGATTCAAAAATCCTCAGTAAGATACCAACAAACAGAATAATGCAACAGATCAATAAATATAGTACAGAAAGGGGAAAATAATACTATGCATGCATAAAATGAGATAACTGTACAGCTAATTTCTCTTAATTGAAAAGAAAGCTTTATGCTAATATTGTTTGGACAGTAACATGCCTATATCTTGTACTCTGAACATCTACTATAAAGACAGCAATATGCAATGTATTAATTTTTGTTACTGTCCTACTATCTTATTTCAAAACTGCTTTGTTATCATTTTTATTTTTCTCTTTTTAAAATAAAATAGAAAAGAAAATATATAGATACAAATAATAAATATATTAGTTCCCCAAAAGAAATGGACAGTACACCACAGCCAAATAGACATATCTCAGGATGTTAAAATGGCTCAACATATGTAAATCAATAAATGTAATTATCACATGAACAGAGGAAAGGACAATATCATATGATTATCTCCATAAATGCAATAAATGGCTTTTAGAAAATTCACCATTGATTCATGATTGAAACCCTGAAGAAAGTAGATACACAGGTATCATATTTCTACCAAATAAAAGCCATTTATGACAAACACACTTACAACATAGTAAATAAGGAAAAAAGGAAATCTTTCTCTCTAAAATCCAGAACAAGAGAACGATGTCCCCATCACCACTTCCATTTAACATGGTCTTGAAAGCATCAGCCAGTGAAATCAGGCAACAGGAAAAAATGAAAGAGATATAGACAGGAAAACCAGATGCCAATATGCCATTATTTTCAGATGATACCACCTGCTGCTATGCGACCCAGAAATCTCACCAGAAGACTGCTAGAGTTCATACCCAGCTCACAGGGGGAGGTAGGGCAGCGTGTAGGTAAAGCATTTGCCCAGCAAATGATAGGGGATACAAAACAACACACAAAAATAAATAACATTGTTATACAATATTAAAGAACTCACTGAGAAAGAAATTAGGAAAATAGTTCCAATACTTAGGAAGTAAAAGAACTAACCAGGGAAGTAAAAGAACTCTACAATGAAAATTTTATCTGTCCAAATGAGATTGAAGAATCCATGAGAAAATGAAAGTCTTCCTGTGTTTTTGAATAGGTAGAACCAATGTAATCCAGATGAATATTATATATATATATATATATATATATATATATATATATATATATATATATATATATATATATATCTTAGATCTAAAGAAAACACAAATTTAAAGAAAACAGTTCTAAAATTCATATTGAATCAGAAGAGATCAAACAACTCTGGGCAACAACAGCAAGGCAAAAGACATCACAACTCCAGATTTAGAGTTGTGTTAGAAAGGTTAGAGTGATATGGAAAAAAAGTGTGGTACTGGCACAAAAACAGGAATGTGGATCAGTGGAACAGAACACAGGAAAGAGAAACAAGTGAAGACAAGTTCAATTATTTCATCTTTGAGACAAAGGAGCCAAGAACATACACTGGAGGAAAGATCGCCTCTTAAACAATTGGTTCTCTGCAAATTCTACATGCACAAGATTGGGTCTAGGTCCATATGTCTTACCTTGTACTAAATCAAAATCAAAATGAATTAAAGGTCCAAGTCTTAAACAGAAATAATGTGCTGGAAAGTAAAGTAACTAAAACTCATGAAAACAAAGGTGTAGCCAAGAGCATTCTGGAAGAAATACTGACTCCACAGTACATAACACAAAAAGTCAACCAATGTGGTCATATCCAACCAAAGGTTCAGGATAGCAAAGGAAGCAAGAGTGAAGAGACAACCGAGAGAGGAAAATTCACAGCTATTCCCTGGACAAAGGGGTGAGATGGAAAAGATATAAAGGAAACAAAAATGTATACTCCTCACAAAGAAAATATTAGATCAAAAATGGACCACCAAAATGAATGGGAACTTCTCAGGAGAAGAAATACAGATGGCCAATAAATGCATGGAAAAAAAAAGTCCAACATTGCTAGCTGTCTTCCTTACATTCTATCGCTGAGACAAAAAGCCCAACAACCAAACTTAAATTCGACAAGGGTTAATTCAGCTCTTGGTTTTTACAGGTTTCATTGCATTCCCCACTGGCTCCAGGGCAGGCTGGCCTTACACAGGAAAACAGACAGGCAGGAGGCAACAAGCAGCAGCAACAGCAAGGGACGAGCCACACTTCGTTCTGTAGATTTATACTCTATAAAGGATACCAACCTTGTGAGTTGGACCACTCCTGTCAGGATGGCCTTCTTAGAATCCACACCCAGAACTATGACAAACCAATTAGTAGCCCAACTTAATGCCACACCCTAATCCCAGTATCATGTATCCCCAGTCCAGCTAGCACCACATGGGGCCTCGGGGAAACATCGAAACACAAGTCACAACTGGCTATTGCAGAATACAAATTAAAAGAAAACTGAGATACCTTCCTGATCCAGAAGGAGTGGTGATTTAAGGAATCAACTGATGTAACAAATGTGGATGAGGCTCAGGGCAAAAGGAACCATGATGGAGATCAGTGTGATGATTTCTCACAAATTAGGAATTTCATATCACCTAGTGTTATTGTTTGTGTCTGGATGTCCCACCAGTGCTGTGGGGGTCATGGAAGCACTTTTTAGATGTGGTTGAGTGTAGAGTTGGTAACTGGTTCATTGTCTAGTGCTAGGATTGGGTGTGTGAGGGCTACACCTCCCCTAGGGTGGGCAGGCTATATAGAATGTAAAGGAGAGAAAGCTTTCCTCTGTCTCCCTGTTCTTTTCTTGCTTTTGTTGTCTTTCATAGCCATGAAAGTTTGTCCATGGCCTTGGAGCCAGCTGACTATGGACTGAAACCTCTACAAACTATGAGCTGAAACCTTCTCCCTTTTAATCTGGGGATCAAGTGTTTTATCTCAGAAATGAGAGAAAAGTAACCAGCTATTCCCCTTCTAGGCATCTTCCAGAAAAAGTTAACAGCATCTTGCCCAAGTTTGCAACAGTACAATCTATAATAGCTAGCACTTAGAAATAGACAGTATGCCAGGCAACTCACAAATGTATAAATAAAAGATAATATTTATGCAAAATGGAATACTACTCTGACATGAAGAAAAATAAACTCGAGGAATCTGTCCATGCATGAATGTACCTTGACACCATGATATCAACTGAAATTAATCATAAGCACAACTGTCACATGATTTCTCTTATATGAGAAACCCAAAATATAGATAAAACGCAAATAAAAGAGAGATAATAGGAAATAAGGACCTCTTTTTCAAAGGGGAAGAATAAGAGCTGGATGGAGGGAAGAGGGTAGAAAAAGCACAGGGATAGTGTTTAAAATGAGTTGAAGAGGGGCTGGGGAGATGATTCAGTGGGATAAGCACTTCCCTGGCAAGCACAAATGCCTGAGTTCAATCCCTAGTTCCACCAAAAACAACAACAACAACAACAACAAAAAAGATGAGCTGAAGAAAAAATGGAAATACAGCTTTTGCAAATGCGAAAGTGAGCAAGAGTAAGAAGGAGCAGTGGGGGACAAAAGCAAAAGGGCACAAAATGGAATTAAGATGAGTTATGTACATGAGTTATGTACATGTACAGTGACAAATGCTGTCATTCTGTACTCCAGCTACATACTAAAAATTATGAGGTGAGAATTCTTTAAATGTGTTTGGTACAGGTCCTCTCTATGCATTTGTGGCTCCCAGTGATCCTCCTGCTTTCAGCTTGCCCAGCGCTGAGATTATAGGCACACGCCACCACACATAGATTTGGTGGTGAGCTCAGCGTGCCCTGGGACAAGGCCTGTGCAGTATGTGGTGCTGGGGAAAGAACCTTGGTCCCTTCTCTTGCCTAAGCAGGTGCTTAGACTGATGAGCTGTTTCCCCAGCTTGAGGTGAGCAATTTTTTAAAAGCTCTCTATATTTCAAACTTTTAAAAAGTAGACTGATGGACAAAATTTCCAGATGCAAAAACTGAAGACATGAAAATGTCATCATTTCTCAGCATTGCTAATTTAACTCTTGGCAGAGTAAGAAACCACGTTCTAGATTTTGCTGATCTGACTGCATTAGGGCCTTTCTTAGAACACAGTGCTTAGCTACTTACACGGACAATGGTGCATCATCTGCATTCACCACACAGCAATGTGAATCAATGAAAATCACTCCGAAATTCCTGTTGTAGGTAGATGATGTGATAATGCAATAATAAGTAAATATGATTAAGTCTGCAGCTAGCTCTTTGAGGAAATCTTATAGTTTAGCTTTTTATGCCTGACGCTAATAAGTCCCCACATAACTATCATTCTGATCATTCACGTTTTAAATTTCAGGAAGCACGACACTAACTGAAAGGCAAAGGCTAATATCCAAAGTCTGAAAAACACAGCTGTTCTTAAAGGGAGCTGTATTTCACATCGCTGCATAATAATGTTCATTACCAGGTATTGCATAATTCTTTTAGTGTTTACTTCACTGTAGCTTTCATAATTTATTCTTCTATGGTTAGGAGTATTATAAAAGTTGACTATTAATCATGTCCCAGTTTTTAGGAGAAATTTGCATACAAAGTTTGCTCGATTTAACAACATGCCATGAAACTCTCAAGAAGGCCCTGTGAAAGTCTGGGAGTTGGGTTGGAAGCTAAGCCAACGCACTGCTGGCCTGGGATGTAATTTGAGAAGCAGCACATATTTGCAGCCATTGTCCAAAGGAGAGCCCACACTCAAATATGTAATCAGTCTGTTGGAGGAGCAGAGGCAGTGCTTCCAAGGAATGATGCCGGTGCCAGAGAAATCCGGGACACCAGACTGGAGAGACTGTCCCAAGCAGATGGTGAGCTCTGCAGCCACCTGGAGAAACTTGCTGAATGCACTAGAAAGCACCATGGGCAACATCGGACAACTCTTTAGGCTACAGAAGGGATTGGCCTGTTTAAGAATATAGTTTGGATTCATAGAGAAGAAGATTAAATTTTTAATTTATCCCCCCTTTATTCTCTTGCATCAGCTCCTGTTGTGTCAGCCCCTCATTCTGCACCCTGCCTGGATCCCACTGATGAGGGTTCTGGTTCCTCTCCAAGGAAGAACATCAGCTGTGTGGTATTCCCTTAGGCTACAACCATGAAAGACAATGCAAGATGAACTTCTCTCCTG
Organism: Ctenomys sociabilis; assembly: GCA_004027165.1. NCBI lineage: Eukaryota > Metazoa > Chordata > Mammalia > Rodentia > Ctenomyidae > Ctenomys > Ctenomys sociabilis. The sequence goes on from PVKA01016477.1 coordinate 21,968, forward strand.
GGTCTAGGCTACCTAGTTCTCAGTGAAAATAACTGTGACACTGATTATAGCCGTTATTACAAATTCTAATCTAGTTTGACCCTTTACTACAATCTATCAGTTAATTTTGTTTTTAACCAATTCTCTCCTAAAGGATAATCCTAATATTTTGCTACTCTATGAATTCCTCCATACTAACCCTTATCATCTCTTTCTCATTTCGGAATCTACTTCTATGATCTCCTTCATCACTAGAGATCCCGTCTTCCATTTTTATATTGCATATGGTATATGGTATGTGATACATGGTATGTGATACATGGTATATGGCATATAGTATATGGTTTATGAGCTTTGCTACAGGTTCTCTTCCAGTTCCAGGTGATCCAATGTTTCCTCATTTGGAGAGCAGTACTGTGCTGACGATATCCATGTCCACCTCTTTTAGGAGCCACTATACTTCCTCTCTGCTCAGCTATCAGTCCTCCTGGCTCTTGGAAATGCATTCTCCAAACCAAACATGGGCTTCCAGTGTTTTAGCCTTAAATCACAGAGCAAAATATTAAAGGAAATGTTTAATATTGTTTAATATTAAATGTTTAACATCTTTCTTCTTGTGCCTGTTTTTTCCTTTATCTGCTTTCCTTTTGTTGTTCTCTTCCTATTCAAAATTTTCAAGGAAAATTCAAGGAATTCGCCTTTTTTCTAATGTCCTCATTCAAGGAATTGACCATATTTCTAATGTCTTCATTCAAGGAATTTGCCATATTTCTAATGTCCTCTATGTTTTTATCAATGTCCTCTTTAGATGTAGCTATTAATTATTTTACTATAGAGTTTTTTTCCACATTGGGTTTCCTACATACATTTCCATATTTGATTCTTTACTTCACATGTTATGATTTCAAAGATTTCTTTTTTTATTTCAGAAATTATTTTCTGCTCTGAGTTTCTCTTTACCTTTCTGCTGTTACTTCTTTGCTTGTGATGTTTTAATTCATATGTTTCAGCTGAAGTAGTTTTCTCTGCACTTGTTCTGGGTGGACATTGGGTTTCCTCCATACATTTCTGGATTTGATTCATTACTTCAGTTGCTATGTATTCAAAAATTTCTTTTTTTTATTTCAGGCATTAATTCTGGTCTGAGTTCCTCTATACCTTTGTGCTGTTGTTTGTTTGCTTCCGACTCTGTTAATTCATTCATTTCAGCTGAGCTTGTATCCTCTGCAGTTATCATGGGTGGACTCAATGCCTGAAATAGCGTTTTTCTCCTTGTGTTTGTCATTTTGTATAGCACTGCCCTCTGACCTTTGGTGTGGACCTTTGGTGCAGTCATGACCTTAGCACATAATGAGATTCAGGTGCCAATCTATTAAGTTTGAGTTTATCCAGTTATGCTTAACTATATCTGTTAACCTGAGCCATGGATCCTATGATAGAATTATGTAATATAACAACCATTGTTAACTATTATTCTTGTTCTGCATTCTGTACCATAAGTATTGTTTTATGTTACTCTGCTTCTGTCTTTGTTACTGCTATTTGTTTTTACTTTTATTTATGTTTTTATTCTTAAAATAAAAATGAGAACAGGAAGCAAGCAGATAGATATTTTGAAAGAGGGAGGGAGAAGAAGAGATAGAAGGCATGGAAGGAGAGAGCAGGGCATGGGGAAAGAATTAAGATGTATGTGCAGCTACTCCCCACTGAATGTAATCATTGTGTACCATAAACATATGCTACTGATACTGCACTAATAATAACAAAATGCTTTTCACATAGCATTCATTTACTTAAAAATATGACTCACAAGTAAATTTCAGTTTTGATCCCATGAAATATTCATGCTTAGAATTCTACCCCCATTTTCATGAAATTTGATTCACTAAAATAATATAAATTATTATGTTGAGTGAGGGCATCTATTTAGATGTTTAAAGATATTTTTCTAACCATAATCATTGGATTGTTTGCAATTTTTAGATAATGATATTGGTGTTTTATTTATCCATGCTAATTGATTAAATCTTAAGCCATGGGTTTAACAATAAATCAATAATAGGCTGACTGGCATAGATGATTATGCTAATTTTATTTATTTATTTATTTATTGCAGAACCAGGGATTGAACTCAGGACCCTGGCTTTCTAAGGAAGTGCTTATTCCACTGAGCCATCTCCACATCCCTTTATTATGCTAAATTTTTATTAAAATTAATTGAAATAAATCTATGTGTGGTGCTGTATATTATATTTATTTTATAACAAGAGGGTTTTGTTTTTACTAGTGTTCCTCATAGAATTTATATTTTTTGTAATAGAAAGTTGGATGAGCATTTTTAGTGAATCCAAAAATGGGCTGTCTTAGCCCTCAATACTCTGCATTTATTTCAGTGGAATAAGCAAGGGTGTCAGAGAGCAGCAATCATGAAACATTATAAAGAAATTAATAGTCCATCAGTGAAAGACCTCTATTAGTCTGTTCTGATAGATAAAGAGAAGCCTGCAGGCACACAATAGGTGGAGGACAGCCCTGCTGCAGAGGCTGCTGTCACCAGCACACTGTACACTTTCAATGTACAAGCTGTCAGAAGATAATGACAAGCCACTGCTTCTGGGTTTCTCAGAGACTTCTGACCGTCACTGAAAAGATAAAAACTACAACAAACCACACACAGGCATGCATGTATTTTAATTGGCAGCTTTTGCTTTCCAGATAGTCAGTGTACAATATATTTGTTCTGCAGATAACTAATAAATAATCAGAGGAGTTATACTGGTTTCATACCTACATCTTTCAAAATATTTTCAACAGAACCAATGAATGAGAATAGCTACATTTCTGACTAAAATTTAGCATATATTGTCTGTCTCTAGTCAAACATATACTGAATTCTCTGTAATAATTATGTCACAGAAGAGCATTTGTGAACTACTTATAATTTAAAACTGTGGATTTTTTTCACATATAAAACTCTAGTGTTTACTAGAGAAGTTGTGTGTGTGTGTGTGTGTGTGTGTGCATACCTTGCACATGGAAGAGAAGGATTTCATATGCATAAGTGTAAAGGTTTTGAACATGTTCTGACCATGCTCAGATGTGCAGTCAGGAGTGAGTCTCACGCACTCTTGTCAGCCTCTTTATCTATTTCCAGGTCTGCAGTTATTTAAGTGAAAGCACAGTGGAGAGTGCAAAAATGGAACAGCTGAACCCCAATGCCTTTGTTTAGCCTAATAGGCCAGGTTAGTACTTGGCAGATGCTGGATTTCCAAGGTAATAATGTAATTGAAGGCATCTAGATAGAAGCCTTTATTAGATGACATAATTTGGAATTCAATTTGCTTCTTAGGTGAGGACAGACAAATCTCATTTGCAGTGTACAACAGCTAGCATTATGAAAATAACACCTTTTGTTTTGCTTTCACTCTCAAGGGCAGTGTGCAGAATTAGAAGTCAAGGGTACTGGGACTGTCATCATAATGTTGAAGGCTATGGCCACAGACCACATTCTGAGCCCTCTATTTTCACTTGTTAGGTTATTGCAAGCAGTATCCATGCTAGTGGAAGTATTTGTAGCTTTGCATTGTTTTGGGAGAAGCAGAATCCCCTGATGTTACAGCTGCACTTTTGATTTGCCATTTATTTGGAATAAATAGAGGGTGGTATGCCAGTTGCTATAGAAACCAGCTCTTCTTGGAGTAGTGCAAGACCTTTACACACATTTGCAATTACTTCCTTCTCATTATACTTCTGCACTGAATAAGGTGTAGTGAGCAATTAAATAGAAATGAAGTTTAATTAAAAAATTAAATTACATTTTCTGGACTGTCCTTTGTGTAAAATATGTTTAAGAGGGTGATATGCAAGCTGGCTGGGTATGTGTTTTAGAAAGAAGAGGATCATAATCCTATTACTCTGTGTGTGTGTGTGTGTGTGCACACACACACGCACATGCACGTATGTGTGTACTTGCACACAGAGAGAAATGCACGTATGTGTGTACTTGCACACAGAGAGAAGTATGATGATTTCTGTTATAGTTGTAACAAAAATGTCATTTTTACCTAGAACATTCTGGAAACTGCTAAAAGTATGTAAAGGTATAAAAACAAAGATAAAATGCACTATTTTGAATTTATAGAAGATAAATTGGTATTAGGTTAACACATGCTGAGATAAAAAGACAAGTCTTGAGAAATACTTAAGATCATTAGTGAAAATAAGACAGTGATATATAGTCAGAAATTGGAAAAAATAAGAATCAAAAACCAGAATACATACATTTGAATTAGACTAAAATGTGAAGAAGCAGGTGAGTATATTTAAGAGAGGTGGTATTTATTAGCATTTAGTGTTATACAGTATGTATTCACTTTTGGGTATTGGTTATGCAAGTAACCACAGAAATGTAGATAATTATTCAGAAGGGATCAAGGATTACTTTGGTTATGACATATGTTAAAACCTTACCACAGGTTTTTACTATATGGAAAGGCCCGCCAGATACAGCCTTTTATATGCTTTCTGAGCAATTCTGATATAATCAGTGCAGGGTAACTGTTACCTCTATTTTATATATAAAAGATTGGTACCTAGTCATCTAGACAATACATGAAATACCAGGAAAATCAATGGCTCCTGACTATTAATTATATGTCTTTCTATTTCTAAGACAAATTTAAAAAGCGTATCCTATTTTCTTTTGACTAATGAGGAAGTTACCACATTTAGAGATGTGATTTATCTGTTTTTCAGAGTAACACTGTTCAATAAAGTGTGCTTTAAATTAATATTTCTTGTTAAATACACAATATATTAGCCACTGTTAATCTCCTATTATCCTGTTTTGAAATTCCATATCATTGTTTTTGTTCTTTGAAATAAAAAAATCAAATTAAGATTTCTCATTTTTCTTATAATCCTAGTGCACATATTTATTTCTGATGCATTTGCACTAAGTCTTTAGGCCCATTGACTGATTCCAACATATTTTCCTTGATTTGATTTATACATATATCGAGACGTACAGAGTTGCTTTTCCTGTGTGTATGATGTGTTCCCTCAACTAGGTGCAATGAATGTTTAGTAGTTCTCTGCTCATTCGGCTGCTTACTTCCGAGGAGCTTTATGGCAATGAAGCCTTATGCTACAGAAAGATTGTGTGGAGAACTGGAGAAAGATTGTTCTATAATGACAGGAGTCCTGTTGGTAGGAACAGCTGCTGGCCCAGCAGTCCTGGGACTTCCACCAGGCTGCTATGAATACGTTCGCAGAATGCTGAAGCTGACTGCATGCTGCGAAAGGGCTGAATCTCCACAGGCCAGACTGTTGCAGGGTGCTGGCTTCATCCTGCTCAATACAGAGATGCTCTAAGAGGAGGTACTTAGGATTGTGAAATAAAAATTATTCCTTTAGGGGCCTGGGAAGATGGCTCAGTGGAATAAGCACGTCCCTGGCAAGTTCAAGGGCCTGAGTTCAATCTCCAATTCTGCAAAAAAAAAAAAAAAAAAAAAATTCCTTCATCAAATTACCAATGGCTTCACCATACCCTCCACAAAAATTGTGCCTCATAAATATTATGTGAATTTCTTTTCATTCTGTATTGTCAAGTGTCAAAGGTCTCCTTTATCAACAATCATTAGCTGAGAAGCTGTATTTCCAAAGGTAAAAGATTTGAATTGTTGTGTAAGAGATACTGCCTTATGTAAAGCTTTAATAAGCTCTTAACTCCTGATTGAGATGACAGTTTTGCAGATGCCAACAAACTGGGAGGTGTAGGCATTGATTTCATTATTGTTATTGTTATTGTTACTACTGTCACTAAAATTATTCTATAACATCCACAAATTAAACTTTCAGCTCAAGGAATTTCAGAATGAGCACCCATAAATCTGGCCCCATAGACACACAGTAGGGCCATTGTTTTGCGGTGCTCTTCTTAAGCCCTTTACTGTTACTATCACTAGGGTGAACAGAATGTGCCACTGGATTCTTTATTTCTTTTATTCTTTAGAACTGCTAAAAGTATTTAGCATAATTGGCTCTTTTCACCACTGGTTTGATTTCTTTTATCTTGAATTTTATATAAGTGGAATCATAGAATGTAAACTAAGTGTGCTTGATTTTTTTCATTCAAGATTTCATGTGTGTGATTTATCCACAGATTTATCACTGTTTTTCATTTCTGGGATTATATACTGTGTCATCATGTGAGCATATTGCAGTTTATTAAATTCTTTCCTCTTAGCTGTCCATTGAGGCAGCTGGCTGTTCATCCAGTTTGGGGCAGCTGTGGACTTTCCAATACATTTCTTTGTGACATATCTATGAATGTGGACTAGTTACTTACCAGTAGAGTTATCAGATTGACAGGTTTAGCTTTTGACAATACTACATAAATACTTCCAAAGTAGTTGGACAAACTTAAACTTCTACTAGCAATGAATAAGAACTAAAATTTCCCAAAGGCAGGAATTGCAGTAACTGATGGTAGAACACTGGCCTAGCATGCTCAGGGCCCTGGGTTGATCCCTAGCACACCAAAAAATAAAAATAAAATGACTGCAATGGTTTATTTTTTAGTTTCACTTTAATGTTAGCCAACTGAGAAACCATATAGTTACAGTGTTGCATTTTGGCTTTAAGTTTCATTTCATTGATTACCAAAACAATCAAGAAAATCTGTTTGGCAATTTAGATTTCTATGGTTTGAAATGTCGGTTAAATTTCTGCCTGTAGTTCTACTGATTTGATTTGCTCTTTCTTGCTGTATTCTACATAATTTTTATTTTTTTCCTAGTATATTGTAATGCTTAGTTTCTCTAGAGGAACAGAATCAATAGAAAGGAAATGCATTACTAAGCAAGAGGATTTATTAGCTGGCTTACAGGACCAGAAGCAGAATTCATAATTTTTTTCTGCATGGTAAAGAGCCAGAGAATCTGGTAGCTGCTCAGTCCAAGAAGACGAAAGCCGAGAAAAGACAGAGCCAGGGGTGTGGCACCAGTACAAGGTCACAAGACTGAGAATCCCTGGTCTTTCCCCTGGCTTTCTTGGGCTATATGTTAGTCATCTCTAAAACACTCTAGAAACACCCCGGCTTGAGCTTCACTCATCTGTAGGTGTGCTCTAATCCAGTCAAGGGCCATTGAGTGATTAGTGGTCATATGCTTGTTTTATAAATAATTGTGATAAAATAAGCCTCTATCACTGTCATCATAGTTCTTTTTACTTGGGCCTCAAATTTTATTCTACTGACCATCTCCACGGCCCCCGGGCCTCATATTTTAAATGTTCTCTTTTATGAGAAATCTTTATAATAGTTTAAGGAAATCTTCCTGAAGTTTGAATAAGCTTAATTGCATTACTCTTTTATACTTAGTTATAAAATACATTGGTTTATGCTATGATGTTGATTAAAAAAAGAAAACTGCAGCAGATTCCTTGTTTTACAAGGGTAAACGTTTGCTTTTTAAAAAAATCTTATTTATTTATTTATTCATTTGGTACAGAGTCTCACTGTGCAGCTCAGACTCATTCTGATCCTCTTGTCTCAGCCTCCCAGGGCTGGGATTACAGATGTGCACCCCCACTCCTAGTTTAGGTGGCCAGCTTGAGTGCGGGACCTGCACTGCATGTAATAACCTGAGATTGAACCTGGGTCTTTACACTTTTCAGGCCTGCTCTTAGACTACCAAGCTATCTCCCCAGCCCAGTGATAAATATTTGATCCAGAACCTTCTATTTAGAAGTTCATCTTGGCCTTTGAGCACGCTCTTTGGTACAAAAGGAGCAATCATTTGTCAGTCAGTTTACTTATGTATTCTCTTTTTGTGTGGGGACTATTGAGTAACTAAACCCAGAGTCTTCACACTGAGCTGCATTTCCACTACCTGTTTATCTTTTCTTTTGGGACATTTTTATAATATCTCAAACTGGGATCAAACTTGCCATCAGCCTCCTCAGACTTTCAGGTTTGTGGGAACAAGCATGAGCCATCATGCCTGGATGTTTCCATATACTTTGGGTATTATTTTACTAATTCTATGGTTACTTTATCTCTTTAAATCTATTAAGAGCTTTTCTAAATAGTGCAATTTTTCTAAGTTAGCATTTCTATTTTAAATATTTTGAGATGATTTTGGTTGCTTTATATTTTTGGACAAATTTTTAATTCAAATTTCCAGTTTCTCCTAAGCAACCCACTGATGTATTTATATGGACTGCTTTATTATTAGATCTAGTTTGGAAGATTCATATAGTTAGGATCCATGAGAATTTTACATTTTTCATTTATTTAAGTGATGGTACCTCAAATCAAGGAGGAGATGATAATTCTTTAAATAAATGATTTAAGATCCTTCTGATAGATATATAGATACGAACTAACTTTGGCTTTGACTTCACATTTCACATTAAAATCTGCGTTAGAGACATGAATGCTCAAGGTAAAAAGTTACATGACTGTAAAATAATATTTTGGATTTTGTTTATGACCTTGAGGAGAAGAAGTATAGTGTAAAATTGTTTTTTAAAGTCAGACACTGGATGTCTGACTTTCACAGAAAGGAAAAGAATACAGCCCCAGGTCTGACAGTATAACTGTTGCGTCCATTCAAGCAGCAGCATTTGTTGACGTGCCTCAGCCCACTACCAGAAGACACCATCTTCCTGTTCATAACTAGCTCAGCAAAAAACAAACAAACAAACAAACAAACAATAATTCAACATATGAAATGATTTCTACTGGATACACTTCTCTTTTGTATCCTTTTAAAGTGAAAGAAATGTTCGATTGAACCCTTACAAGGAAGAGGTTGTCACAGCAATGTTGGGTGTGTGGCAATTAGGAAAAACTGCTTGAAAATATATTACATCTAAAGGAGTCTCTTCTAAAATATATGAGGAACTCCAAGTACTTAAATAAGCTAATAAGAAATTACTAAAAGTCTTTCATACATGTAACATAAAAGATAATATTAAATACATGAAAAGTTCTTATTTGCAACATGTAGGATAACGCTATAAATGACATTCATTTATCATAATCATAAAATGAAAATGTTGATACTATGCATTGGTACAATACAGGGTGTCAGGAGCTTTCTCCTATACAAATATGTTCGTGGGAATTTAGTGGGTAAAGTCACATAGAAAAACTGGCATTCTTTTCCAGAGTTGAGTAACATACAAAATCACTAGAGACTAAGAGCCCTATTCATACTTACTTGTCTAATAAGCATACCTATGTGTGCATACATGCAGAAAGTTGTGAACTGGCACAAAAAAATTAATTTGTTTAGCCCCAGAATAAAAACAATTCTAACATACTTCAGTATTAAAAGAAATAATAAATATATGTCCATACAAAGGACAATATATTTATATATTATATCAATAGTCTCATGACTTTTATAGGTAAGGACCCTTGTGAATGTCATAAATATCATGCTTAGAGAAAATAATTGCAACCCTTACCACTTTCGAGGTTTAAAAAAAGGCAAAACTAGTCTCTGACCTTAAAATTTAAGATAGTCATGAGACAGAGTATCCAGGGTGTGGGGAAGCTTCATGATGCTGCCATCCTTTTGGTTCTTTTTCTTTTTTTGGTGGTTCCAGGGATCAAACTCAAGACTTTGTGCTTGCCAGATGGACACTTATTCCCCTGAGCTATCTGCCCGGCCCCATGCTCTTTTATTTCTTGGTTTGGGTTGTGACCACACCTGTGGTCACTCTCATTTTTCACTAAACTTTAAGCATGAATTGTGAGATTGTGTCAGTGAGTTTGTGCAATACATGTACAAGTATATAACTTCATATGTATTTTATAAAATGATCTACAGGACATAATTCTTATATACTTCATATAATCGTTTATGTGATGAAGAAAATACAAGTGGTCTCTATCTTTCCGAGATATTCGTTTACTGTACTATATATGGATTCATAAACATCTAGTAAAAGTGTAAAATTATAAAAAGACACATCGTGATAGTGATTACCTCTGAGACAAACATAAAGAAAAGATATATGAGATGAAAAAAAAGCGAGTCAATCAGAGATCAAATAGCTCAGATTGCAAAATGTGGACAGAGATGATTTATAGATTTATTAGTTCGTGATGGTTGGGACCAGTTTTTCTTTACATTCTCCTAAATTTTTCTGCCAATGAAAAAGACTTTTAAATAAAACAATTATAAAACACATTCTTTAGACACTAAGAGTGTATAAACCATGAACTAGAATAAACAAAAGCTTAAAACTGTTTTTTTCTTATGTATTTAATAGAGAGTCTCACTACACAGATCTGAATCATAGTGATCCTCCTGTTTTCAGCCTCTCCAGTGCTGGGATTATAGGTGCATGTCACCACACCCAGTCTTATCTGCCTTCTAAATGCACCCCAGGGGTGGGACCAGCACAGCATGTGGTGCACAGGATCGAACTCTGGTCCCTGCATCTGCCTAAGCAGGCTCTTTAATCCACTGAGCTATGTGGCTGGCCCCATAAAGTTAAAATTTTAAAGGGCACTTTATTTGTTAGATATATATATATCCTTAAAGAATATATATATATTCTAAACTTCAGAATTCCAGGCAGGATAGTCCAACATAGCCATCTCTGTGCTGCAGAGACAGAGGATTTGAGCAGCTGCGCATCCCATGAAGGTGGAAGCCATAGAATAAGAGCTCCAGTGTAAGAAGGGGCCTAGAAAGCTCATGGGGAGTCCCTCATATGAATTTGCTTTGCAAGGCTAGAAAACCAATGGCAACAAAAGACACCCTTGCTCACAGAGTCTGGAGTTCTTCAGAATGCACCAACAACCTTTCTTTTTCTTTCCTTTTAATCCTATCTAGGCTATCAATCTGTTGATGGTGCCAGCCGTAAGTGGAATGGGCTGTCTCTCTTCTCTTTGATGGTCTCCAAGTTGATAATATCTGGAAACATCACTGAGACACCCATAACTGTGTTTGAATAATCTACTAAATGTTTCTCAATGCAGTCAAGTTGACATATCATATTCGTCCTCCATAAGAGCTCATCATACAAGGCTGAAGATTAACAACTAGATGAGTTATGGAGAGAGATTAATAAACACAATAAGCAGCAACAATGGTCATGAAGTTCTTGGAAGATGATGTGTGGGAATTTAAATTTGCAGTAGTTCAAAAAGTTTAAGGAGTGCCCACTCTTTGTTTAGAAGCAATCTCATGGTCTGTACATATATACATGGTCTCTCCTAGAGAGGAAATGTACAAGAGAAAGAAAATAAAAAGGAAGGCTCTAAGAAAAGTTTGGGAGAGAAACAGTACATTACACAACAGTGAAGTGGTTCTGTGAGTGAAGAAATGCTACATCACAGAACTAAGAAGTCATTTCATGAATGAAGGTATTTCTAAATGAAAATTAACTATATCAACAACTACAAGTCAACTATATCAACATTTTGCAATATGAGCTATTTGATCTGTGGTTGACTTACCCTTTATTTCCCTCCCAAATACCATGAATTTATCTTTGTCTCTATCATGATGTGTCTAAAGAGAAAAACAAAATACGATAGTATTCTATTTGATTTCTGGCTGAAGGTGAGCATTTGAAATAGACTGTGGGGTCCACGAAGAGGCTTCTGGGGCTCACAGTTTCAGTGAGGAAGAAAGCATGACAAAATTGAATAAGAATGCTCTGTCTCCACACTACATCTGAGTTCAAAGCCCAAACAGTGTTACAGAAAACAAATACTTGGTTAAATGTTTCAAATCTAATCAGATTTAATTATAATTATTGACAATTTGTATTCTCAGTGACAAAAATGATAAATACCTTATAAGAACAAAATATATCCAATGAAAAATTAATCTTTATAGACTTTGCTTTTACATTTACAAAGGGCAGTGGTATTTATGAGATGTGAGGAAGAAAATAATTATATTTTTAATACAATTTGGACAATAACTTACCCGATTAGTTTTCTGGTAGAAATTATTTTTATTGATGTACAATTTGAGTCTCCAATTACTCTTGAGTCTTCAGTTACTTATCTTACTCTTTTCTATTTTCAGATAAAGTTTTGTAGTTCCCAAATTTTAAATTATTTTATAACATTTAAAATATTATGGTTCTCTTCCTATTGCAAAATTTCCTCTCCCTGAATAAACAAAAAAGAAAACTTTCTTGGTAAATTTTATTGTGCTATTTGCTAGTATAATGTAATGTCATCAGCATAGAACACAAAGTTGTTTACAGAAATGGATTTTAAAAAATGTTTATGTCTTCTATGACAGCTAAGTTGTAGTTGCACTTCGGAAATAGATGAGAAGCTTACATCAAAATATTTGCTACTAAATACACATATTTACATTAGAAAAGATAGCTATATGAGTAAATTATATATTAAGAAGTAGACATTATAAAGAAAATATATTCCTTGGTGAATATAAAAAGATGTTTATCTGATAAAATTTAGCTTAACTACCTTTGAAATCATACATTTTGGATCCAAAATAGGAGTTAATTGTCTATCAAATATTTTGCAGTATTTCCCTTAAGCATAAATTATTTTCAAAAAGAACTATCACTTCAAATTTAGACTTTTACTATGTCAACCTACATTTGGGGATGAAATAAAATATTTTCTGTCCAAATAAGGCAGGACAGCTGTTGAACAATATAAGTGGAATAATTTCTTTTTCTTTCATTCTTTGTTTTTTTTTTTTTTTAGAAAAAAGAATTATTTATTTGTTCCAGGGTCTCAGAAAGTAGTTTGGACTTGTAGTGATCCTCATATTTCAGCCAGGCCATTCTTGGGATTATGAGTATTCACCACCACACCCATTTTGCTGCCCCGCAAGAATGCCTGGGGCTGCAGGGCCAGCATGGCATGTGGGGCCAGGGATCAAACTCAGGTCCTTGCAATTGCCATGCAGACACTTTGACTGCTAAGCTGTCTCTCAGCCACACAAGTGGCACAATTCCATTGAACCAGTTTAAAGAGGATGCATTAGTTATGCACTAGAAATTCCAAATAAAAAAGTACAAATTAATGAATCATTCAGATAATGAAGAATGATTAAAAATATGCAGAACTATCCTTATGGAAACAAGCATAGACACAACATATGATAACAATAACTAAAGATAGTAACAGTTGAGAGCTGGAGACATGGCACAGTGGTAGAGTTCTTCTCTTGCATGTACAGGCCCTGGGTTCAATGCTCAACAACACACACACACACACACACACACACACACACACATTTTGTTGTTGTTGTTGTTGATGAAAGCAGCTTCAGAGGTCTTACTGAGATGAATCTCTCTCAAAGTGGGCCCAGTCTCAGAAGCATCTCACATTAATTGAGAGCTAAAGTGCGGCTAAGGAATGTTATTAATTACTTAAGTGAATACAAACTGCTATCTCTATTAACTTCCACCATTTGCCTAACACTAGGTTCACACAATTGCTAGCTGATAACATCCCAGCAAGGGATCAAAGAACAGGATATCTGCAGGAGAAGCTGTTATCTAGAATCCCATTTCTGGGAAATTTAAACAGAGAGCAATCCCCCTCGGGCTCTGTCTATTGTTCCTTACTCTCTCAGGACATTAGGTTTTTATCTCAAATCTATATTTCTATATTTCATGAGATCCATGATGCTACAGTACAGGATCTCCTATGTCCTGAGCCTTCACTGACCTTGAAAGGATAGGGCCAAAATGTTGGCAGACCTTGTAGTCTTTCTTTTTCTTCAGCTTTTGATCTGCAAACTTAGGTTGTTTACCCTCCAGAAGAGAAGCTTATTATTACCCTGCAACATGTGCAGTTCAGTTTACCCATACCATCTATCTAAACACCGGACATCATAGGCATAACATGGAACAGGCACCTTCTGCCAAGCACTGAGGTATCAAACCCCAAGTCCCTACAGAATATGAAGAAAAAAAAAACCTTTTAAAAAATTAGGAATTAACACTTACATACATTCACACAGACATTGAGATCCCACTTTTGTTTTTATGCTGAATGTTTTTGCAGCATCAGGGCGAGGACTGCAGATTTTTGGTCCAAAGCTTGTTGCCGGACTCCTCCTCTTTGCCAGGCTAAGCAAGATTTACAAACAGTATAGAGACAACATAGACAAATCACTACTACACTTCCACTAAACCATGGAGTAGCATGAAAAGGGTTAAAGTTTTCAATGCCATTTGAGATGCTTTGTAACAGATCAGTGCCAGACAATTCTGACAATTGTTTTACAAAAGTATTATCAATATATTGCTGAAGAGACAGGATCTCAGAGGTAATATTACCACGATGCAGTAAATGCCTTTTTACATTTTCCCGTGGGAAATGAGTTTGATTCCATGGAATTGGAGTTACACAGAATGAAGAGGTATTCCAATCACATTTTAAATGAAGTTGATGTTGTAGATTAACAATTTGATCTCCTAGCATAAAAACAGCTTGTTCTAAATCATTTATCTTAGCATTTATCTCTGAATTTACGTGTCCTTGAGAAGTTCATAACTGCTCTGAGTCCTTGTGCCACTGCTGCACAAAATGAGCAGTTTGTACACCTTGGCGCAATGCTACTCCGGCTGTAGCAGCTGTGGCTGCGACGGCTATGATTCCTAGATTTATGGCTAATAGGAGTTCAGTCATTGTTTTAGTTCTCTTCATTAACACTTCCAACAATTGTTGGAACAGCATCATGGAAGGGGAATCTTGCCATGGGCGATGCAGTTGTACAGGAAGCCAAATTCCAGTCCTTGTCCTGAGAATATATGTGCTATCCCTGGAAAAATGAAGGCATGTATATAAAGAACAATTTTGAGATGTGATGGTATAGTTAGAAAGGTTCCAATAATTAGGTCCTGCAAGCAATAGGTAAGGGAGGTGAACACATGCCTGAACAAAATGCTTTGTGTTTCCTTTTAAATTTTAGATACAATTTATAGGATTATATAAAACCTTTCCATGCTGATATATGATTTAATGAGGTAACCAGTTTCCCAAGATGATGTTCAATTGATCCTCTAGAAACATGAGGGACACTAGGGGACATTCCTCCTCCATGCCACATTATTGTATCATTGGCATTTTTAGTGCTAATATAAATCTTATCACTGCCATTCCATTTCCATCTTAACTACTTCCCTTCTACTGTCCAGGCAGAGCCATAAGGGCTCCAATCTATGACGCTTCCATAGGAAGCATTAACCAACACCAGGGCTGTTTCTCCTCTACAGACTTCCCAATGTATCCAATCACTGAGATAAGCAACATTGGTATTCCCACAGGGTGGCAGATCTGGTGGTAGAAATACTCCATTAGCTGTGATATCTTTAAATTTTTTTCCTTGGAAAATAAAATATCCCTTTTTTCCTCCCCTACCCCCAGTATTATCATTTACTATAGATAACCAGACTCATGTGCTTGCTTTTAAGCAATGAGCTCCATTCCCAATACAAATAAGCCATCCTTGTACTCCAATTTCATAAAATGAAATTTTGGTTCCTTGATCTGTTGGCACTGCTGGTCCTGGGCATCCTAAGGGCTGGGTAGCCAGGAGCTTTCCTTAACATATATGGGTATAGTAGCATCCCAAGTGATCTCCTCTATTGAGTGGTAGATTTGGAATGTAAGCCCAATAACTAAAATTACCTTCAACTCTTACCAGTAGTGACAACAAAGCCACCATAGCAAGAAACAAGTCGATACTATTTTTCTCTCAAAATATTTGTTTTTGCTCATTTTCTAGGTTTTGTCAAGTTGGCACCCAAATCACTTCTCCACTATATCTTTTTTCCAATGATGGTCTGCAGCAGGTCTGGCAGTTATTTTTTGAAAATTTTATATGAATAAAGTTTTTTGTACCATTAACCTAGGTGTATTCATATATATTCCTGTCCAATCCCCTTTTTTTGTTTCATAAGCATTTTAAAGCTTTTATTAGCTCATTTTAAAATTACCCATTGATGTAAGTCCCTATAGAATAACAGACAAGTTATACATTTTTATAGACATTTAGAAATCAAAACCATATAGAACATTGTAGTAAGACAATCCTGACGACATTTTGATATACTATAAATATTTTGTTTTGCTTTGCATAGCACTTTTAACCAATCATCTCTAC
>PVKA01016478.1:17477-48055 GCA_004027165.1 Ctenomys sociabilis
AGGGAGGGAGGGAGGGAGGGAGGGAGGGAGGGAGGGAGGGAGGGAGAAAGAAAATAGCTTTTCAAGAAATTTATACTCAAGACGGCGCGCTGCGGCGGGGTGGGTGCAAGATGCCACTGCCAGTCCAGGTGTTTAACCTGCAGGGGGCTGTAGAGCCCATGCAGATTGATGTAGATCCACAGGAGGATTCCCAGAATGCACCTGATGTCAACTATGTGGTGGAGAACCCCACTCTGAATCTAGAGCAGTATGCAGCCAGCTACAGTGGTCTGATGCACATTGAGTGGCTACAGTTCATTGCTGACCACTGCCCACCACTGCGGGTGGAAGCCTTGAAGATGGCTCTCTCCTTTGTGCAGAGGACCTTCAATGTGGATATGTATGAGGAGGTCCACCGCAAGCTCTTAGAGGCCACCTGGGAGCTGCAAAGCGTACCAGATGCCATCCCTGAGAGCGGTATAGATGCCCCGCCTCTGGATACAGCCTGGGTTGAGGCCACTCAGAAGAAGGCCCTGCTGAAGCTAGAGAAGCTGGATACAGACCTAAAAAACTATAAGGTCAACTCCATCAAGGAGAGCATCCGGTGCGGCCATGATGACCTGGGTGACCACTACCTAGACTGTGGGGAACCTCAGCAATGCCCTCAAGTGTTACTCTTGGGCCCGAGACTATTGCACTAGTGCCAAGCATGTCATCAACATGTGTCTCAATGTCATCAAGGTCAGTGTCTACTTGCAAAATTGGTCTCATGTGCTGAGCTATGTCAGTAAGGCTGAGTCAACTCCAGAGATTGCTGAGCAGCACGGAGAACGGGACAGTCAGACCCAAGCTATTCTCACCAAACTGAAGTGTGCTGCAGGCTTGGCTGATCTGGCTGCACGCAAGTGTAAGCAGGCTGCCAAGTGCTTCTTGCTGGCCTCATTTGATCACTGTGACTTCCCTGAGTTGCTTTCCCCCAGTAATGTGGTCATCTATGGTGGTCTGTGTGCTTTGGCCACCTTTGACCGTCAGGAGCTGCAGCGCAATGTCATCTCCATCTTCAAGTTATTCCTGGAGCTGGAGCCACAGGTCCAAGACATCATCTTCAAATTCTATGAATCCAAGTATGCATCGTGCCTGAAGATGCTGGATAAGATGAAGGACAATCTGCTCTTGGACATGTACCTGGCTCCTCACGTCCGGACCCTGTATACCCAGATTCGCAATCATGCTCTTATCCAGTATTTCAGCCCCTACGTTTCGGCCGACATGCCCAAGATGGCCACAGCCTTCAATACTACTATGGCAGCCCTGGAGGACGAACTGACACAGCTCATTCTGGAGGGACTCATAAACGCTCGCATCAATTCACACAGCAAGATCCTGTATGCAAGGGATGTAGATCAGTGTAGCACCACCTTTGAGAGGTCCCTGCTGATGGGCAAGGAGTTCCAGCAACGGGCCAAGGCTATGATCCTGAGGGCAGCTGTGCTGCACAACCAGATCCACATCAAGTCTCCTCCCAGAGAAGGGAGCCAGGGAGAACTGACACCAGCAAACAGCCAGTCCCGTATGAGCATCAACATGTGAGGGGTGCATACTTCTTGCTGCCCCACGGATGTAGCATCTTGGCTGCCTGCCTGCTCATCTTGAGAAGAGGCTCCATGCTGCCTGCAGTCACTGGATGGCAGCCCATCTACCCCTTTGTGCTCTTTTGGGGCCTGGGGAAGTGGGTGGGGTGGCCATTGTAGCCATGTAGGTAGGACTGATCCTGTGGGCTTTGTCCCACAGACAGATTGTATCTGGTCTTGCTAGGTAACACAGGCCCCAGAGCCCTTCTGTCCCTGTGTTGTCTGGAGTATAGGCAGCTCTGCCAGTCCATTAAAGAGCAGACTGACCCACTGAAAAAAAAAAAAAAAAGAAATTTATACTCATTCCTGTCTCTTCTCTCCCAGAGTATAAGAGAACACCTTTTCCCAAATTGATGTTTAGTAATTAGTATCTCACTCTAATTTGCATATCTGTGTCTTTAGTCAGGTATTTTTTAAATGTGTTTATTAGCCATTTATCTTTCTAAGAAATGCATCTTCATTCTGTCAATTCTTTTAATGGGAAAAGAAATTGAAAGAATATCTAATTTCAGAAAACTTTTTAAGAGGGCTGGCCAAATAGCTCAGTGGATTAAAGCACCTGCAAGCAGGGGTGGGAGTATCAATGCCTGGGCCTACTGTTCTGGCCCTGCCTACGCCCCCAGGGGGTGCTGAGCTGACAGTTGAGACTGGGTATGGTGGCACATACCTGTAGTCCCAGCTTTGGGGAGGCTATAAACAGGCGGATCACTATTACAAGTCCAATATAATAGTGAGACCCTGAACACCCTGTAGACCCTTCCCTAAAATTAAAAAAAAAAGAAAGAAAACTTTTTAAGATACAGCCTTTAGTGTAGAATACAGTTTTCCCCATAACACCTCTAGACTTTTACTATCCACACAGGTGTGTACACATACACACACAGTTAGATAAAGTACACACCTAGACCAGGCTCTTATTTACCTGCTAGCCTTTTGACAACCCACAAATCTTGTTTTTATGTTCAGAACTGTTAGATAATACAGCAGACTCCGGTTCACCTCATTTGAGACCTTATGTCATTGCTTTGTCATCAAAACTAGTTTAAAACAGACTTTCACTAAAATTTTTATTAAGTAGTTTTAATCTGATATATATATATATATATATATATATATATATATATATATATATATATATATATATATATACATACACATAGCACTTAGAAAATGTATCATAATCTGGAAGTCAGAAATGCATACAAAACGTTGTCACCCCTTAGCAGGTTGTTTTAGGAAGGCGTATCTAAGGACATGTCTGGTAGCATTATGAACAACACTGGCACCAAGGGCAACTGTAGGGGGTTAATGGGGACCCTGCATCATTTCTTGCCGTGTGCCTGGTGAGTAAACTCCTAGAAGTTTCTGGGAATGATAGCAAGTGGGGAAAAGGCTGCAACCAACAATCAGTGTCACAAAGTAGGGATGACTAATTTGCTGAGGAGACCACTGAGGCAGATGTTTAATTAGCTGAAGTCAGAGTGGATAAATTGGGAGAGGACTGCCTATGTAGAAAGATGCCTTTTCCCTCATCCCTCATTTAACTTTTGTTTTTGCTTTTTCTTCCTCTTTCTCTTTTTTTTGTCCCTCTCCTTACATTTTGTTTTTTGAAGACAGCAGGCATAGATTGAAAGAAGGTACAGGGGAAGGTAGAGAGAAAGCACCAAAACTGATTATTTCTACTTGATTTTTGCATTTACTTTTTATAAATGACCCTGTGAGATAGGCATTATCTTTCTTTTGCAGTTTAGAAAACTGAAGATATACATAGACATGTATGTAATAGAGAACGAGATTTGTACCTATATATCTGAAAGATATAGAGAGAAAGATAGGTGGATATTATGTGCGTTGCTAATGAGTAATGTAGATAAAATTCACTTCATGAACCCTGTGTGATTTTCCCTATATCACAGCTTCCTTTCTTAAAATATAAGGCTGATGAGAGAACTTGTAGAGTGAAACTAATGCTTTATAGATTGAATAGGAATCTATTCACAGGAGCTGGGATTATATGCATACAAAGATTGTATGCAGTTGTCAGAACTATTAAAGGGTATATAAGGTTTGTGTATATCTAAATTTTACCTAAATGTGAAAGAATATTAAATAAAATTGAACTCCTTAATAATAATGTAGATGTGTTTAGGCCAAATATACTGATACATGTTTTTTCCTTTAAAATGTATTTTTTTTAAAAGGATAGTTCAATGGGTCAATATATGATAAAGCAAATAGTAAAATGTTCATTGTAGCATATAAGTGATGGATTTTTCATGTACTGTTCTCTCAACTTTTCTTGGTATAGAAATATTCATAAAATATAGAAACTCACAGAAATTTAAAGCATGTAATTTAGACTCTGCTAATATTAATACAAGCACAAAACTTTTGAACTCAAATGTGTTATCTTTGTGGCATAGAAAAACACTAATCCTTTTGCAGCATATTTTATCTTTCACCTGCTTCTGACCCCATTTTGGCTTTCTTTTCCTTTCTTCTTTCCTTCTGCTTTTTTTCCTTCCTGCCTCCTTTTCCTTCTCACTTCCTTCCTCTGTTCCTCCAGTGAACCTAGTGGCACACTGCTACTAAGCTGTATCACCAGCTTTCTTCTTAAACTTTTTAATTGTGAGACAGCCTCAATAAATTACCTGGACTGCGCTTGAACTTGTGATCCTTCTGTCTCAGCCTGCCAAGTAGTTAGGATTATTGTACCCAGTGTCAGTTACCTTTTCTGAAAACAAGGGTAGTAATACATGATTTGCTGGTTTGTTTTGTACTTAATTTGAATCTGCTGGGAGCATCTTTTACTTTGAACAGAAACAAACTAGATCCAGAGTCACTTTCTTGATTTTTTTTTTTCTTTTGCTAATAAGGAAACTCATAGAGCACATAAGTGATCCCAAGACTCTTTCATCACATAGCTTATATCAGCAGATTTACTTCTCTATGCCACAGATTCTAGGGATTAAAAACAGGCTATAAATACCTGTATCAGACTTACTTACAAGTAATTTTTTTTTTTAGAAGCTTTTTTAAAAGAAGCTTTTGTATTAACAGTTTAACACCAAAGAGGGGAGAATAGGAGAGGGGGCAGGGGGAGGATCAAGCTTTATCATGTACAAGTACAAATTCTCTGTGATAAATGTGATCATTATGTATATCTAAAATATCCAATGAAAACTGATTAAAAGGAGGGGTAAAGTAGTTTAATAACTCCCAAAGCCTGTGGCTTCTTCTTAGAAAACAATTTAAGAGAAAATATACTTAAAAATGAGTATAATTTTGGAGAGGATAATTATTGCATTAGACACAGAGGGGCTGGACTGCAGTGTCTTGCCTGTACCATCTTTAGCCTTCAGGAAGGGGCTTGGTCTCCCAGCAGCAGCAGAGGGCTCTTACTTCAGACAGGCCATTCCTGTGTTCATCCTGCTAGTGGCTGCCATCAAAATGTTTCCTCTATCAAGACTGATTTTAGCTGTTCTTGAAAAACCAGTATTAGATAGGTGGATCCACCACAGAAAACTTCTCTAAAACCAGTCAGGGATCAGAGGCACCTCGCTGCTATGCAGCTGCTTGCTGAGGCCTGACTATGGCCTGCACATTGACATCAGAGCCACTTTTCTTCTGCAAGTAGTTTAGAAGCCAGTTTTTAACAGTTGCAATAATAATTTTACATACAAGGTTTGGTTTTTTTTTTTCCTTTTGGAGTCAGTTACTAGTAGTGTCTGTAAATCTGAAGAGTTCTAAGTACAATAAGAAAAACAGCTCAATGAAGGTGTTTCTTTTTCTGTTACAGTGACAGTGAGTTCCAGAGACAAAGATGACAAAATCATGTAGATGACCTTGATTTAGCACAGGGAAGGTGAGGTATCAGCACCCACCTTTCTGGTTCCTTAGCTACACAGATCACAATGTGGCCAAGGTGAGTGGATGCCACTGTATCACTGAACCAATTTTTCAAACAGAAAGTAGGTGAGATGTGATTAAGGCCCAAGTACTACAGAAAATATAAGGTGGTCTCTTGTAACTCTTCAGTCTTCCTGGACATTGTCAACATGTAATCATAGAAATATCAAATCATAGCAAAGCTTCACCCTTCACTATATTTAATATGAATTATGAACAATATGAATTAAGATAAAGTGTGATTTAAGTCTGAACATACCCTGAGGGTCATATGGATCTCTCAAATACAGTGAATCAGAAAATAGTTTAATATCCTGCAAGCATTGATGGAATCTGCCTCATTCCCAGCAGTGGGTAGGGTGGCAGTTACCTGTTCCCTCCCTTCTAGTGGGGAAGGTGGCCAGTAAGAAGTAAATAAAAAGACACGTTTGATAGGGGTTTCCACTGGCAGCTTTTATGAGTCTTTACATTTTCTGGCTGAAGGGACCTCTTCAAGCCAGCAGCCTTGTGTTACCCTACCGAGGGGAGTCTGTGTTCCCCCAGTTCTGGGCATTTCCTCAATCTCCACAGGCTGCCATGTATCTCCTTGTTGGCTGCTGTTCAGGTTTGTGTCTAGATGTCCTCCCCAAAAGCTTCATTCAGTCATGGATAGGGACTTCTAGAGTTTGTGATTTTTTTTTTTTTTTTTAAACCAGGAATTGAATTTAGGACCTTTCACTTGCCAGGCAGGAGCTGTGCCACTGAGCTACCTCCTTGGTTAGAGTTTGTGTGGTTCAGTGCTGGGACTATGGGTGTGAGGGCTGCACCCAGCCTGAGGCAGGGAGCCTGCATACAATATAAGGGTGAGAAAGAGGCTTGCTCTTTTTGCTCCTCCTTTTTTGTTGTTGCTGCTTTTGTTGTTTTCTGCCACTTAACAATTGCTTTCTGCCATGTGCCACTATGCCTTGGAGCCAGCAGAGTATAGACTGAATCCTTCATAAACTGTGAGCTAAATAAACCATTCCTTTCTTAATTCTGGGTATCAGGTATTTTTGTCTCAGCATCAAGAGAAAAGTAACCAAGGCAGTTGCCAACACCCAAGCCATAGGGCTACATGAACTCTCAAGGAGCAGGTGACACCATCTGGGTCAGCTGTGGCCATGTAGAAAGAGATGCTTTGGAAGCTAACTAGAGAGAGTAAAATCCCATAGCCACTTGGCCCTGCAACAGAGGTGCCCTGGACCTGTCACTAGTAAGTAAACTCCTAATGCACTAACCTTGCTAGATGTTGGTGAGCATCTTCCAAGAGAAAAGGATGAGAGTGCTCTTTCTCCATTAGGAGAGGAATGTTGAACTTTAATTAATGGAGTAAAATGAGAGTCCCTTGGGGATAAGCAGAGGTGCTTTTGGTTTATCAGTACCACTGTTGGACCAGAGTTGGTGCCTAACACATTTTGTAAAGAGTACTAAAAAGCAGTGAAAGCCAGTCTACCCCTTCTTAACTCACCAGCCCCAGCCCACACTTTCTGTTCTGGAAAGGATTCATTGTACTTTGATTATCAGAGATCATACTTTCTCCATAAATTAAATTATTGAATGAAAACATAAATGCCTTATAATTGTAGGATAGAATCTCTCAGGAGTCTTTGGGGAGGCAGAAAAGTATACCAGAGACAGATGCAAGGCATTACAAGCAAGGAAGGGTGCCGAGAGGGGGGAAGCTGCTGCACACACTGTTGGAGAAGAAGAAAAGTAGCACAAACTCACTTCCAAGTGGAGAATGTGAAAAAGGGGGTGGAGAGAATGCAGCCATGATGTTATATGGTTATAATATTTTAATAGCAGAGCATATATGAAGACATACTAGAAGAAATAGCAAAAGCAAAACAAAAAACTTCTAAGGAATTCAGGAAAGATGCAGGGAAAGCATTACTATTTTCATCATACAGTATTACAGTAGTATATGTGTTACTTTTTAGAAAGTAAAATTAATTTTTAAGTATGAAAAGAAAACTAGCTTAGAAAGTATTTTTTTTCTCTTTACATGGACTTTCTCTGTTTGGAAACTTCTCCTAAAATCCAACAATCCATTTTATCAGGTTCGTTGTCAGATTTGTGTGAGAACATCATCATTAAATAGTTGTTTTCCATTGTAAACATTTCCAAACTTTTTAAGACCAAAATGTTATGATTATAACGATCATTTTGTGATTTTTGCCAACATTTTGTTTCTGTGACCTGTATTTTCCATAGTTTAAAACACAAGCTATTAGCCAAATACTCTGTCCCATTCTAAGAATGACTAATACCTCTGATATAAATGAAAACAGCTGCTTTTCCATAACTTTACAGTCCCAAACAGCTGTCACATGTACATTTTGACATTCTTTTTTTCTTTTAAATTGGGACAAAAATTAGTTTACTGAATCTACTAATCTGGTTAAGTATATCATCTAACTTTTGTGGAGAGGTAGAGAAGAGATCATAGAAAAGCCCATCGAGCTAGAGGGCAGACATCCTGAATGGCTGGAACGTGCTTAACATAGAATCCCCATGAGGAGCCCTTCTGTGCCAGGCACTTAGGTCATTAGGGGCCGGGCATGGCTGCTGTGCCCCTCCCTCCTCTGCCAGTGGGCCTGAGCCTCACAGTGGCCACTCTTTTCTTTCCTCTGGCTAAAGAAATTTTCTTTCTGGCTGGCTGCTGTGAAGCAGGTAGAGAGCTGGCCCTGTTGCTTGCTGCCCCAGGTGACCTTGTTTATGTCATTTCCTACCCTAAGCACCATCCTACCCTGAGCACCAACCAGCTGTCTCACAGGCTCCTGGTTGGTTCTTAACTGTGAAAGTAAGACCTGGGTTCTAGAAGAATCTGTGTGACTCCACTCTTGCCCACTTTTAGAAGCTTGGTGGTGAGTTTTTTTTCGCCTGTTGGAACTTCATTTTCCTCAATAGGAGGGAAAATAGTTATTGTGTCTCTTTATAGCATTGTTATGAGAATTAGAGACCTATGCAGAGTACCAAGTACCCAGTAAGTCTTCACTGCTATCCTATTACTTATTTATTTTTGCAGTACCAGAGATTGAATTCAGGACCCTGCACTTGCCAGGCAAGCACTTATTCTATTGAGCTATCTCCTCAACCTGCTATCCTATTACTTAATAAATACTAGTTTTGCCCCCTGGTCTCAAGTGTGAGACCCAGTGAAACTCAGTTTTGTAGTATAACACTTTGATTTTTTTTTCCCAAATGACCACAACTATTTTGAGTCATAGTTCACCAGACTCTAGGGCCAGGGAGATGGCTTGGCAATCTAATCTTGCCTGGGAAGAGCAAGGACCTGGGTTTGATTCCCAGTACTACATACCATGCTGGCCCCAGAACCCAGGGTACACTGTATTGGTCACTGAAACCAGGCACGATAGTACACATCTGTAATTCTAGTGCTGGGGAGGATGAGATAGGAGGATCATTACGAGTCTGAGCTGTGTGAGATCCTGGATGAATGGGAGGATAGAAGGAAGGAAAAGAAAGAAAAAATTTTTAAAAAAGACTAGCTGCTAAGGAACCCAGTTCAAATTTACTCCTTATCAGGTACATCCCAGAACATGGGCATCATCTGCTCATCTGCTCACTTGAGCTTTTCCAGGGGTCTAAGGCCCCTTGTCAGAGCAGCATCACATCAGCCACTGGAGGCACGACCTGGAGTTCCTCCCCAGCGCCCTGCTTCTGGGGTGGGATCTGCAAGAGAAACTTTATTCATAAATTTCCTTTTCAGCAGGACTTCCCAGAGAACATCTGACATTAACAGAGAGGAAGTGCTGATTGGCCTGGGAGTCAGCTGAAGGAGATAGGAACTGCAGTGGAAGCTGCTGGATTTACTGTTATTAGCAAGGCAAATGGAAAGCCAGCGGGACAGCCGAGCTTCCAGATAATAGATCTAACAAGAAAGAAAACTCCCAGGAAGGAAAATGGCTGTCAGCCACGACTCCTCTTCAGCCATTTTTTCCATCACGCCTTCCTTTTTGTGTAGGAAAAAGCACAAAGAGACATATCTTAGCATCTGAGTTATAAGTCACAATTGGCTTAAAATAAAACAGTATGTATAATTCAGCTTCTTATTGTTTGATATCTTGAGAATGATACAGGATGTGCAAAATTATATTACTATAATGATAAATATTTATTGAGCACTTATGTGCCAGGCTAAGTGCTTTCCATGTGTTATTACATCATTTAATGAATACAGTAGCAGCATGAATTAAGCACTGTCATCCTCATTTAGAGATGAGGACACAGTGCTTACAACATTTATGTATTTTCCCAGTGTCTTAACACTGGTGAAACTAAGATCTGAACACTGGCATTAAGATTCAATCTAGTGGAAGGTATTACAACAAAAGCACAAATGGATGTTATGAAGAGCTGCACATGGTACTGGCAATATGAAAAGTGTTTACTGATGTTGTCTTCTGATTTGAAACAAAGCCAGTTAGTTAGTACAACGGATACTGGAAGGAAGATGGTGCAGGTTGAGAGGAGTGTAGTTGGAGCCAGTGTTTGAAGGACCTGGTCCCCTGCAGCAGGGCACAGTGCAGTAGGCAATCCACAGCAGGCAGCCTCAGGGACTAAGGTCTGGACCCCAAGGACAGGGAAGCAGATGATTCTCAGGATCCAGAGAACTGCAACCTGTTTGGGGTTGGTCTGCAAGGCAACGGGTGAGTAAAACTCCTGTTACCACATTACCTTTATGGAAAAAATCCCCATTGGAGGCCAATGTACTGTGTTCTTTTCTCATGAAACTCAACATAGTTATCTTTTTCTCTAGCATTAGATCAAAAGAAATCTAAAACTATATAATTGTAACTGCTAAATTCAAACTTACCCAAAAAAGATGCTCATATCATAAAATGCCCAGAAAACTGAGGCACTGCCATCCACCCAATTAGTTCAGTTAGTCATTCATCAGGCCCTGCATTCGTGCTATCTGGGCATACTGGTCACTGAGAATTGGGGCAAGTGAAATTCTCCAAACTGTGTAAATTATTCTTTTGGCCAGATCTCTCCATTTTCCTTCATTTTTAACAAGCATGTTTAGTTGAATCCAGATAAATTAAATGTATAATTTATGCAGAGAGAAACCCAAACAGGCAGGTGATATAAAGGATTAGATAAAATTCAAGAGGCACTCTGAGGAGCTAGCAGGGCAGCAGGCCTGCAGGCAGGGTTCTGGGTAGGGACGGTGACCTGAGTGAGAGATCAGGTGAGACCAGATTTTTCAAGGAGGGCATACTAGTAATCTGGTAGGTCCTGATATTAAATAATACAAAGGGTTGGAGGTCAGATAAGAGGAGGTAGCTGTAAAGAAAGGGTATGATTTTGGCAAAGCAGCAGCCTATTGGGTGAAAGGAAGAGCACAGCCATGGTGTGCAGGTGGGAAATCATGCAGTGTATGCACAGAATGGGGAGACCTATTGGGCTGCATCCTAGAGGATGTGGCCAGACAAGGAATGCACAGCCAAGAAATTGGGATGGGTAAAAGATGGTGAGAGTAGCATGATTGGTAAGTGGGAAGAGGTTGAGGAAGGTTTCACATTTGAAAGAGAACCCTCAGAGTTTGACTCTATGGAGAACCCTCTGACAGTAGGGTGAGGAATGAGGTCTGGTGGCCAGGTGACAATTGGAAGGCCATCACTGTGGCTGGATCATAAGCTGTGCAGGTGGACTTATTAAGCAAGTAGCCTCTGCAGAATGTGGGAGCTGATTCAATGTCAGTAACAAGGAAGCAGGCTGAGTAAAACTTACTCCAACCTCTGAGTGCAATGAACATCTTGGAGTCGATAGAGACCAGAATCAGAGTGTCTGTAATCTCTGTATGAATGGTGCCTAGCTTAGGATGGGGCACTTGGAAGGACTGCACTTAATGTTTGAAGAACAGCTGAGTTAATTCATTAAAAGAATTGGGTGTTGCAATTAAAAATACCATTACAAGGAAAAGCTGGTTTGAAAAGGATAGGCAGAAAAGTGTATGTGATTTTTTTCCTACAAGGTTAAAAAGCCCTTGGAGTTCTCTCCATGTCTCAAAGATGGCAGCAGGCCATTCATTACCAGTGGTGCTTCCCTGGAGGATTGGTGGGCCCAGGAGAGCCCAAGAGGCCCATAACCTATTGCCAGTGTCCAGAGGAGCTGGCCCCACAGCAGCCTGCACTTAATTGCTCATATAATCCTCACTGGTGCCCCACTCTGTCCAACATAGAGAATTATCCTCACTTTATAGAGCAGGAGACCAAGGCTTAGAGAGGATGTGCTTTACATGCTAGTCTCTGACATAAGCAGTTTTGAAGGAAAGGCTTCAGTTTCCAGTGTATCATAACAGAGGCTAATTGGAAGCAGTTGGCTCTAACTATGCTCTCTATTGACTCTGGCTAGAGTCACTGCTTTTACATAGCTCAGAAAAGCCTGCAGACAAGTGAAATCTCCCTTTTGTTTGTTTCTTTTGTTTTTATCCTTAGGTGCTTGTGACTAAATTCACTAATTTCACTGGCTGTCAAAGCTGTGTTAAGGAAAATGGGTTTGAACTGCTGTGGTTTTTGAGTATTGGACTGGATGTCAGAAACCTTTGCCATCACGGGAAATTCTGTCACTCTGGATTTACTATCTGTTCCCCACAGCTGAATTCCTCAGCAGTGTGATTTAGCACCCTGGCTCCCCATCAACCAGTTTTGGCATTTATTTGAATGCATTACCCCACTGGTTTCCATAAACTATTTTACAATTGTTTAAAATAAATGACTGTTTATTTCCACAAAAACCATCTGTATTTCTTTGCAGAGCAACAGATAACTGTATGTAAAATTTGGTAATGTCACAGTGACTGGAGTTAAGAGAAACAGATTGGATTGAAAAATTGGATGCTTAGGAACAGTGTTAAGGGTTTCCATCCTCTCTAACAAGTGATATCTGGGTTTCAAGGAAAAAAATAAATAATTCTCTTTTACAAGTAGTATCAGGCCTCCTTTCTCCCAAGAGAAGTATATTCCCACTAGCTGGCCAGTGACAGGATGTTGACTAGGTGCATTCCTTGAGGTAGGTAGTGAAGAGCTGGCTCCTTAACACACTCTGCCTGCAGTGGAGGGTGAGAGGCTCCTGGCCAGTGACTTCCAGCCTTCTCCAGGATTTGGAGTTTCTGGTTGTTTATGCCTTACCTCTTCTTGCTGAGAGGTTGAGTGGGTTCTCCACAGAGTGCTGTGGAAGAGAAGGTGTGCCTGGTATGGGTGCCAGACTGTTCAGGAGGATGATTTTCATTCTCCAGGTGAGTCTAGATAGCATGGCTGACTAGCCCCCATACCACTATCAGAGTTAGGGCCCTATTAGAAGCCTATAAATAGTAGAGGTATTTGGTGTCAGGTGGAGATTATGACACTCCAAGCCTGTGTTGGATGGTAGCCAAGCAGATGGGCTGTTTGTCCCAGATACTACCAAGACACTCCTGTGTGCTGAGGCTGCCCTAGAAATGCAGAGACACTGAGATGTGCTCTTCACCCTTAACTCATACTTGATATGAGAGTTCTTCCTCCATGAGCCGCACTAAGAAGTGAGAAGTGGTGACACTGAAGCAGAGCTTTGACTCTGTGAGTATGAAACACACAGACTGGAGTAGTAAAATGGAGGGAAGACTGCTGCAGGCTAAGGACCAGGCTGAGCAGAGGCTCAGAGGGTTTAGTTTGCTTTTGAATTGCTGCATCTGGTAATGGAAAAAGATGAGACCTGTATGGCTGAAGAACTAGGGATGCATCTTCTTTGAAAGCAGAAGCAAGGCTGGCAAGATAACTCAGTGTTTAAAGCACCTACTTAGGCAAGTGCTGGGATGGGTTCAATCTCTAGCACAAGTTACGCCAGCCCCATCCCAGGGGCAGACTGAGCCAGCCACCAAAAAAGCAGAAGCAGCTTTCCAGGCCTATGCACTAGGTGCCTGAGGCTGCACACTTTGTGCAAACTGTGGTCCAGGCATCCTTCTACAAATGCTGTTTATCTACATCCACTTCTTGGAGTAACTCTAAGGGGCTAATGCCCTTGTTCCCACTTTAGGTGGAAAAACAAGGCACAGAAAAGTTAAGCAGCTTACCATGTCGCATGGCTGCTAAGTTGTTAAACTGAGCACTGCAGCCTAGCCAGTCTAGCTTCTAGACAGTATACTATATTGTCTCCAGTGCTGTGGATCACAGTAGTTTGTGGGAGACTCTGGACAGAGCATTCAATGTTTATCAAATCCATAACTTTCCACTACCCTTGGATATAATGATGGATTTTTTTTTTCTTTCAGAACTGGGGATTAAACTCAGGCCCTTGCAATTGCATGGGAAAAGTTTATTCTACTGAGCTATCTCCCTCCTCCCCCCACCCATTTTTATGTATTTAGTATGGGTTCTACAAGGTCTTGCTACACAGATTTTACTCAATGATCTGCTTGTTTTCAGCCTCCCAAGCTCTGGGATTATAGGCTTACACCACCACACCCAGTCTCAGTCACTGTCTCAGGGTGCCCCAGGGGTGGGGCAGGCTGGGCACGCTGAGGATCAAACCCCAGTCCCTGCATGTGCTTAAGCAGGCTCTTTAATCCACTGAGCTCTCTGGCTGGCCCTTAGTGATGGATACTTGACACCTTACCTCTTACCTTAGAGCCTGACTAGAGAAATTGGAACAGACATAGAAGAAGGCTTATAAGGCCAGGCAGAGGCAGCATAGGGTCCCCTTAGCTTTCCGTAACATTGTGTAGAATGGGGCAGGCCTAGGTGTCTAGTCTGGAAAGTGGAGTTGCAGCTCAGAAGTCTGACCCTCAGTCTGTAGTCCTAGCCTCTCTTTGAGCACCTCTGGGAGCCAGAAGCCCAGCATCCTGTGCTCTGATTGTCTTCATGCTTACTTCCCAGTGCCTATAAGCAGCATAGCACCTCTGTGGTTTGCCCCAGAGTGTCTTTGAATAAGCACACTTCCGTTTTAGTTCTGGTTTCTCCTTAGCCACCATGTGACTCTGTCCAGCAGCCACTGAGCCCACATGATCCTTGAGGGGCCAGGTGTGATGAGGAGGCCCCCAGAGGCCACTAGGCTTAGGTTGGTCAAACTGGAATACCTCTTAAGGTTGGCAAACCTCACTTTTAAATTTAAATTTTTTAAATAACATGCACAATATTCATATATGTCTGCTGTCAAAACCAAAACATCAAAATCTGTGAAATGAAAATCAAAAATCACCCTCTGTTACTGTCTCATTGTATACCCAGGTATTAACAGAGCAACTATGAGAACATTTGACTCATATCCTTCTAGATTACATATAACATACAGTATACTCTGCATTCTGAGTGTTGGCATCAAACCAAGGGCCTCATGTCTGCTAGGCAAGTGCTCTACCACTGAGCTATGCCATCAGCTACTTTTTAAATTGATATATATATATGAAATTTTTTTTCAGAACTGGGGATTGAACTCAGGCCCTTGTGCTTGCCAGGGAAGTGCTTATTCCACTGAGCCATCTCTCCTGCCCCAAATTCCTTATTATAGAAATCTTTCCATGTCTTACTAGCCCATTTTTATAATAGCGATATAACATCCCAGTATACAGATATACTGTAATTTATTTAATGGTTTCCTACTGATAAACATTTAGGTCATACGCAATTTTCATTATTACAACAATGCTTCAGTGACTGTCTCTGAACGTACGTCATTATATACTTGGCTAATGTTTCTCAGGATGGGCTTATAGAGATAGATTGTTGATTGTTTGATTTCAGATGCCACCCTGTTGAGGCTATTCTGTTGAACAAAGACTACTGAGAATCAGCTAAGCCTATTACCTTGCTGGGAAAGGTAATTCCCTAGGAATATGAAGCTGAAATTTTTAAAAAGCCCCCACCCCCACCCATGTTTAAAGAGTACTTGATAGTGAGAGACATCAACAAAAATGCTTCTAATCCTGTGTGCTCAGTGTACTAGAGACCCCGTCTTGACTTTCAGGCAGGGCTGCCAAGGGGAGGAAATTTGCCAAAAGGTGTGCTCCTTACTCCTCTGGTACGCCCATCTCTGGAGCTAAGTACTCAAGAAGAAATTTGTTCTGAAGAATTATGATGCTCCTGCATTTTCTCCTACACAAAGAAGGAAATCTCAGCTGTATGCCTTTTCCTTTCCTCCTCTTGGCACTTTCTGATTGATGATTGGAAATGATGGCAATACATAAACTATTTTTCTTTTTATTTTATGACCTGGTAATAGCAGTAACATATTTCCAGTAAATGTTTTCTATCGCAATAAAAAAGTTGTAACAAGACTAGAAATGGGTATAGTTAAACCCTAAAGAAATCACACTTTCAGGCTGTGAATTGAGGCAGTAACTCTGTAAATCATTTAACTTAGAAAAAGAGTACCCCCCCTTTAAACAAAATTCCACCAGCAGCTGGTGTGAACATTAAGTGCCTGTTTCAAGGACCAGTGGACTCTCAGCTTTGTTGACCCTTCAAAACCAGCTCGCCACTCTGTCCTCCCTGCTGCCTAATACCACCCATTTCTGAACCAGTAAATCAACTCAGCCTCCCAAACATTGTGTGTGTGTGTGTGTGTGTGTGTGTGTGATTTTTTTTTTTTTTTTTAACCCACAGCTCAAAACTGATACTGTTTGTTATGGAATATAAATCCAAAAAAGTAGTAAGAGCATAGGCTATAGAATTAGACATACATGCATTTTCATCCTGGCCTCACTGTGGGCACATGGCTTGATCACTCCAGGGTTAATTTTCCTCTCTGGTAAAATTGGGAATATAATAGCACCTACCTCATAGTTTTATGAGAATTCAGTAAACCAGCATGTGTAAAGGACCTTTGTTAATGGTCAGGACAGATCTCAGTGTCTGTTGTTATTGTTTTTATAGTCTGAAAATGAAGCAATATTTGGCTTGTTTTCACAAAGAGCAAGTTGGTAATTTTGTCAAATTTGTATAGCAGTATACCAGCTGACACTTACTGACTGCTTATTATGTGCTAGGCATTGTGTTATAATCTTTGTGACTGTTTCATGAAGGCTAGATAACTAACTTGCCAAGTGTTGCATAGTTTATAAAAGTACCAACACCTTCATCCCAGTTGTTCTGACTTGAAGCTTCCACCTTCACCTTGTAGGCTGATATAACAGTATAGAAATTGGACAGCTGAGTGGTTCTGGCTCACACCAGACATAGCCGCCTTTGGTTGATAAAGACGTGGCATTGAGCATGTGGAGAGCCTTTGCTCTTAGAATGCCAGGGCAGCCAGAAAACAGCATTTCCTCTGCTGCTTGCAAACAGAGCAATTCCTCTAGGCCTCTTCGTTTAGGATCTTACTCTTTAGAGGATGAATGGCTGCTACATCTGTGTGTCTGGTGTTCTTAATAATGTGCTCTAAAAATTAGGCTTTTCCCAGCCTTTGTCTTTAATTTCTGATTTTAGCTGACACCTTCATTAATGGTCTAGTGCAAGCTTTCAGTCGATTTGAAGACTACTGTGTAAAAGTGGTTTTGCTGTCCTATCAATAATAGTCATAATTTCCCCAATACTCTCATCAGCAGTGAATTGAGTCTTGCAGCAAAGAAATGGAAACCCCAATGCAGTGGTTTGAAAGTGATTTGTCTTGGAGACGGCGTCTTCTTTCAGTAAAATCAGGTCAGTGCAGCACTGCTGGGTCAAATGTAAGTTTGAGACAAATTAGTTGGAGGAAATTGATCATTTGAACCTTTGGTTATTTTTAGCTATGGTCACTTTTTCATAGCTCTTTTTTCTTTATTTGTATTTGTTTTAATGAACTTTAATCATTGTGATTATCAGGCAAATTAAATGTCTTCTCAATATCAGCTTAGTTTTAGAGGAAAGATTGTTCTCTACGCACCCCACCAAAGTGCCTTCCCTTACAGGTTTGGGGGTTGCCTCTATCCTGGCAGTGGCATTGTTTAAACACTTAAATCCACTCTTCCTTATCTTTTGGCTGGCCTGTGACTGGGGTTTGTTTATTACACACACTGGCCCCTTGACCAGTCTGTTCTTCATTGCTATTGAAAGTTAATGGGGGCAAAATTGCATTCCCAAACATTTGAACCTGAAGTGGCCAGGGCCGAACTTAGTTGATCTCTGGTGATCGGTTCAATTTAGTTACGATTTTTTGCCATTAGGCTGGGGCTGAATGATGGTGATTTGGTTGAGGCCAAATGTCTGAAGAAAATTGGCTCTCTGATAAGAGTGCTGTTATCAGAGGGGGCTACCTTCTCATTTACATTTAGATGAGTATTGATTATTTATTTACTCAGAGAAGTGAGATTCGTTTCCAATCTTATCTTTCTCGTCTCTGCTTGTCAGCAGAAAGAGAGATAGAGCTCCTGACATCAGGCCAAGATAACAGCACTTTGTAGTAAAGATAAAAGTTGGAATGGGCCTTTTTCTAGTCTTGACTGAAAGGATAAGTTTTAAAAATTAGAACTGATGGGTCATGCTTTCAAAACCTTTCCTGAAGGTTTTGCAGTTTAACTAGGCAGGAGAATTGGTTTATTGGAACAGGTCTGGTCTTTTTTCTTTTGTAATGGGAGTTGTATTTAATTTGATTATGTTCAGCTGTTTCACTGAGAGCAGATTGTGTATTGGCTCAGAAGAGGCTAACGTGTGACCTTATTGTTATGTCAGCTTGTTCATGTTTTATTATTTAAATTCTAGATTATCCAATCTGAGCCTCAGATAAAGTATTAGCTTCAGTAGTTATCATTTGCATAGAATTCGATGCTTATATCAAGATCCAGCAGAAAATGTTGCAGTCCTGGCTAAAGGAAGAGTTATAAGCAATGCAGCTAATACTAAATGCATATACTTTAGAAGAGCTGGTGTTGAGCCTCAGCTCTGCTACAGACCACGTCAGCTTGTCAGTGATGGCAACTGGAATGAGGAACTCTGGATTCAGCCAAACAGACAGGACCTAGCACTCTTGTCTTAAATGGGTCCCTGGTTTCCTCCAGCTCTGTCAACAGTGCCACCAGAAGAGTCTTAACAAAATGTAAAACTGTATCATGTCTCTGTTTTATTGTCATCTGGTGCTTATAAGAGAAACTTCACATTTGGACCACAAGGGTGGTCCAGGCCTCTTTTCTTGTACCTTCTGTGGGGTCTTCTGTACCTCTGGAGGTGTGCACAACCCTCTCTTCCCCTGGCTCCCAGTCTTCCACCACAGAGAAGAGGGGAGGTAACCTCAGTTGATTTTCCCTTCCTCTGGACCACAGCAGCTGGTCCCTATCTTGTAAGACCACTGATTGGCTTCTAGATTGTGTCTATTCAAGTGTGTCTTGCTCTTTCCCCAGCCTCCTTGACCACATGGACCACTGATTATTCATTCACTTCTGTGCCTGGCACAATATTGATGTTCAAAATTGTTTATGAAACAAATACACAGATTTATTCTATGGGTTTTGGCACATACATACCATTGTTAGACCATAGATGTAGGACCTAAGAGATTAGGGAACTGTGGGAATGCTGGCTGCTAAACTAGCTCTAATCTTAAATCTATAGTTACATGTGCCTGTTGCCTTGGACATGCCTGTGAGAGTGTGGGATGTGGTGCCAACTTCCCCTGTTTGGAATGTTGGCCTGTTGTGACTCATAGGTGAGGGGTCTGCTTGGCCCTCCTCATAGTGCTTTCCAGGTCAGCCTGTGTTGTAATATGCAGCTGTGCTGCCTAAGCATTTGGCCCAGGGGAGCCCTGTTTGTCTCTTTTAATCCTCACAGCCACCTTCTGAGAGAAGTTCTGTTCTCTCCATTTTGCAGATGAGATTAAATAATTTCCCCAGGAGGACTACCTGACAGTGTTACTCCCTTTCAGGATACAAATGCAGTACTAAGGTTTTTCGTTCTTTTTTTCTTTTGAGACAGAGTCTTGCTGTGTAATTCATGCTGTCCTTGAACTCCTCATGTAAGCCTAGGCTAGCCTTGAACTCAAGATACTCCACCTTCAGCCTCCTAAATGCTAGGGTTACAGTTGTGCACCACCTCACCTGACTAGTACCTAGGTTTTTTTTGCCCAAGCCCAGCCTTTCCTCTTATTTGAAAACACTTAGCTTTTTCTGACTAGAAGAAGCTCTTTCAAATGAAAGCAGCACTTCACCTTGGTGAATAGAAGGGTTGACACGAAGGCCTTTTGATTTGATCTTTTCCCACACATAGTCAGTTCTCTGATGCTCTGCATGCAAAAAGCACTTGTAATAGGATAAAAATTCACTAACTAGAGCCAGGCATGGTGATGCACACCTGTAATTCCTACACATGCTGCAGCAGGAGAATCACAGTGAATTTGAGGCCAGCTTGGGCTCCCTAGTGAGCTCAGGGCCAGAATGAACTACATAGTTTCAAAAAAAACAAACCAAAACAAAACCCACTAACTAGTAAAGAAACTACATGAAAGGAAAAAGAAAATACAGGGTGAATGGCAAGATGAGTCCTGAGCCTCCGTAGCTGGCACAGAGGTGTGTGCCCAGTCACAATTCAGGGTACATGTGTAGTGCTGAGCTTTCTAATGGGCACAGGGGAAAAAGACATGGTCCTAATCAATTAGTGACAAGAGGTATATTAAACTATCAAAAGATACAAAAGCAAGCCAGTTTCTCAGGAGAAAACCACTTTACCTGATACTCAGGTCTGAAAGAAGTTTCTCTAGGGAATCTATGGAGAGAAGATGCAGAGTGACAGGGGCTGCAGGTGGCTTCCTCCCCTGCAGACTTTGACAGGTACTTTCCATTGGGTTCCACCTTTCAACTGGCCCTTTCCTTTCAGCTGTTAAGGAATCGTGTGCTAATAAATTATTTTATGTTTTAGTCAGGAGTTAGAGGGGTCAAGGAAACCTCCCGGAGCATTTATTTACCCCCCCAACAGATTTTGCATTGTTTCTTTGTAACTCATGTGCTGAGATCTTTGCTTCCAATTTACAAGATTCCATAAAAATCCTGACTGAGTGTTGTAACTTAGAACCCTCCCAAAGTGCCCAGAGCAGAATTTTGTTCCTGAACCATTGGGTGGCATAGTATTGCTGCAATAAACGCATCATTAGATTGCCCAGTTTCCTCGTCACTGCAGAATAACTGCTTCCCAGAATCTCCTTTCATGTTCTCCTCTGCTGTGAGGAGGAGGGCCTGTGGCTTTTTGTGCAGCTGTGACATTTTAAAATCTTTTTCCAAAGAGTGGCTGTTGCCTAGAGAACCATGTCCTATTCAGTGTGAAAGAGCCTTGTGTATTTTATATAATCATTTCTTTGGTGAAAGTATATTCATAGAAACTGACCTCACAGCTTGTCTTTTTGAAACAGCTTTTGGCTACTGTTGTTTTCTTCCATGTCAGCTGCCTAAAGATTAAACAAGCAGTTGGTAGAGCCTGCATTTTGATACATATTATGGATTATCATCAACAGACATTATTAAGAATTTGGTTTGAGTAACATGCTGTGGTTCATACTGGAGTATAGAGAATATAAGTCTCTGCATCCTAGTTCCACTGGGAACTCTAGTTCTACTACTTCCTGAAAGACATCAGGCAAGTTATTTAGCCTTTATAATCAATTTCCTTCCCTGCCAAATAAGGTTCATATTATTTATGTCCTACATTGACTAAAGATTAATGAGATGATCTGTAGCCACATAGTAGGTTCCTTGATGGTGGCAGATGATCAGGATTATAATCTCTTGATACCACTTCAGTGCCATGATAAGGATAATGATGGCTGACATTTAACACTCTTACGTCAGCTACTGCCTTACAACTCTTAAGTTTGTGGACTCTTCTGACAGGTATCTTAGGTAGTTCTATCATTACCCAAGCTTATAGGTGAAGAAACTGACATAGGTTAAGTAAATAACCAAAATCAGAGCTCACAGGCCCACACTGGGTATCCATTGTTCTCGCATTATACCATATAGCCTGAAATGATCAGTCTAGCCTTTTTCTAGGGAAAATGTACTAAACAGCCTTCCTTAGAGAGATCTTTTAGCTAGTAGGATTCAGGCAAAAATTAAGGAGAGAAGTGTGGATTTGTAAGAGGCACTTTTCCATTTGGGTTTACATCCTGAATCATATCCTTGACTTAACTACCTGTTATAACTTGTGTCTAGATGTCCCCACAAAGCCTCATGCAGTCATAGGTCATAGGTGGGCTTTTTTTTTTTTCTGAACCAGGGATTGAACTCAGGCCCTTGCACTTGCCAGGGAAGCGTTTATTCCACTGAGCCATCTCCCTGGATTAGATGTCAGGGACAGAAGGTACTGTCCTTCCTTGTTGCTTTGTTATCCTCTGCTCACCATGAACTATTTCTTCTCTGCCGTACCACCCTATCTTGGAGCCAGCCTATGGTGGACTGAAACTTCTACAAACTCTGGGCTAAATAAACCTTTCTTCCCTTAACTTTGGGTATTTTGTCTCGCCAGCAAGAGAAAAATAACTAATACATCATCCCACTTTTCCTAAAGTCAAGATCACTCAGTCCTTTGATGAGTTGAGAAGTAGGTTTCTAAATTGTTGTTTACTTGTATGGAAGAGCAGGGTGTACCCAGGGCAGAAGGCAACATTCAGAATTTCAGTTCCTGACAAAACTGGGCATGGATAGGAATACCCTTAGGGAAGGATGGCAGGGTCTTCTTTGTGGGGTAAAGTGTCAATGATCATATTTTCTTAGGGAGTTTTGTACTACCATGGATCCAGAATACAGCCATAACATGGGATATTTGATGTGTGTGTATTTCATTAAAATAAATTATTTCACATCATTTTCACTTTGAATTTATGGAAACCATAAATTAAGTAATTCAGAATCCAGATGAGTCCACAAATCAACAAAAAT
Source organism: Ctenomys sociabilis (assembly GCA_004027165.1). NCBI lineage: Eukaryota > Metazoa > Chordata > Mammalia > Rodentia > Ctenomyidae > Ctenomys > Ctenomys sociabilis. Next base: position 39,852 of record PVKA01016478.1, read on the forward strand.
CCATACTTATAGTATAAACTATGGCCTCTTTATAATTGGCCAGTAATTTACAGTTTGTGGGAGAAAGGTTCAAAGCACACAAACTAAACCTCTAAAGAGCCCAAAGACCCTTGGGTTTTTTTCCTTCCTACTTCCTACCTTTGTGACTTTGGGCAGGTTACTCTATGAAGTCCAAATCTGTGAAATGGGGAGGATAATATCAATCTCAGCATTGCTATAAAAATTCAAGGAAATGACATACAGAATATATGTGGCAAATAATGAACATAAAAGCAGAATTAAGTCATCGTAATAGTATTCAAGAACAAAGTCCAAAAACTTATTTTTAGGAGACAAACTGATTTAATAGAAATATATGCAGAGACCAAGAAACAAGATGAAAAATGTCAAAATGATGGCATTTGATGCTTTGAGAGTAGGTCAAGGGATGATGTTATAGTGGTGGGGTACCCTCCTTATACTCCCTGATTTCCCCCCAGCCCCTCACCCCAGTTTCCTGGGTCATATGTCCCAGGCAGCTACAGAAACTGGAAGAAAAAATGTGCAAAAGGAGCCTAAAATTCCCTCCTTGTAGCTAGGCCTTGGCTTCCAGTGCTCAGGAAAGGGCAGGAGTACACATGTTCCAGTGTCAGTGGGCTGACAGCTCAGGAGCCTAGCACCCTGTGCACTACTCCCAGAGCACCCAAGCCTGGGCACAGGGTCATGTGTGATGAAAATGCCTGCCTGCATAAACAGGTCTTGTCTGCTTTTGATTAGATTATTGCATGTGAAAAACCCATTGGAGATGCCACAATGTGTGATAATTATATATTTCAGAAAAATGACCTAGTAATGAATTGGGGAACTCTGAGTATATATGTTTTTCTAAACTACTAAGGTAGCCTTTGTTAGGAAATTTTAAAAATATAGGGAAATACAAAGGAAAAATAAAAGCACTCATAATTCACCAGTATTCACATTTTCGAACTAAGCTTCTAGTCTTTTTATCTATGTATTTACAGATTTTTTACAGTTGTAATCCTGTAAATACTGTGCTATATTTACTGTATTAATTATTTTTGTAGGATCACTCTTAATATTTTCATGGTATTTCAGGAGTTGTTGTGTTGTTAGACATGAGTTATTCTCACATTTTGACTTTCTTAAATGAATTACTATTGTCCCTTGGTATCTGTGGAGAACTGGTTCCCTCTAGATTATGTACAATGCCTAATATTGTGTAAATGTTGTATAAATAACTGTTATACTGGATTGTTTAGGGAGTAATTATGAGATTTTATATATATATATATATATATATATATATATATATATATATATATATATATTCAGTATATATAGACTATCAATTTTTCTCCCCTAAAAAGTTTCAGAAGGTCGGCTGTATTATAACTAAACTTTGTACCCATATTTCCCTGTTAATTCAGAGAAGTGATGACAGTGTCTCACATTGTATTGCTAGGAAGTGTTGAGCTGCAAGTCTAGCCATGAGATGATTTCATAGACCAGTGTCTTTAGAAAACAGCTGAGTTCAGGGGTGACTCCTTCCTGTAATGGCCCAAACAGACCCACAGCTAGGTTGTCTAAAAGTTCAGGTACGTGTGATTTTTCTGACTCCTTCTAGTAATCACTGTGCACATATCCAGTGATCGGCAAGCACTTCTGTCAGTTGACAGGTGTTAACATTGATGGGTAGCAGGGACTCTAAGAATCCTCTGCATTCAATATTTTTATTTACTTTACATTTTTAAAATTAGAACCCTATTTTATCTGATGTTGAAACTGATTACCTTGTTGATTTAAACACAGTGCATTACAAATTAAAAGAACTGTGTAGACTTCTATATGTGTATTTATTTAAGCAGCCTAAAAGGGACTGGATATATGTAAAAACTTCAAGAATGTCTCAATTAAGAACACTGGTAGAAATACTAATGAAATTCCAATTAGAGATAAGATCAATACAACTTTGAAAATGAAGTGAATCTCTACAATGCTACAGATGAACATATAACATGGGAGAGGAAAACTACTAGAAATGATTAATAAAGAAGTACTAGATGTGACTAATCAACAAGTTGATAACAGCTGAAGAATGTATGTAAAAATACATGTTCCACTTGGGAACCCCAGCACAGCTTCTGCTGCTTTCCTCAGATCCCTCACACATCTTTCTGTCTGAGCAGACACACCTTTCAGACAGTTTCCTGTGCCCCTCATCTTTTCAATAACCCTTAACAAATCACAGCAACAGTTGTTTGATTCTGGTCACTGGACCTGTTAGGGGCTCCTTGTAAACAACAACATTGTCATTTTATTTGACGAAGAAATACATGAATAAATGTATAACGTGCCCCATTGTTTCATTAAGATCTGCCAGAATCCTCTGTGTGCTGCAAGATGGCTAGAATGCCTGGCCTGTAAGATTATTGAACCTTTGTCTCCTATGTTTTCATGACTGTTTTGACAAAAATGTGAATCAGCAGCCAACTGTCTTATCACCATCACCCAGAAACCTGAAATTTGTCTTTTTTCCTTTTTTTTTTTTTTTGTTTGAAGTTTTGAACTTTCATCATATTAGTCTAAAAATACCTTATTCCTGACTGTAATTCATTAGAATGATAGCTATTAATAGTAAGTACCATTACAGGAGTGCCTCCTATCTGGCAGATATATTCCTCAGTGTTTTTCCTGTATCATCTATGATCTTCACAATAATCCTTCAAGTTTAGTGTGGATCCCCACAATACACACATGGAAGAAGGTTCGGTAGGTTACCTCCTCATGCTGAGAAACAGTGTGGCCATGTGTAACTCCAGGTCAGTTTTACCCAAAAATCACTTACATCTGACCTGATCTGGGGGAGAACTGAGTGAGAACAGATATGTGCAGGGAATTGTGGGTAAAACCCCAAGCGCATCTGTCTGGGTTAGACACCCCCCATCCCCCGCAAGACATACTTCAGTATTTTCCATTGGCTTTCTCAGCTTTCACCAATATGGGGTAATTTCCAAATGTTAAATTCACTCTTTCAGACTTCCTCCCTACCTCCTACCCTTTAATCTTCTAGGCCCCCAGTACCGCCTGGAGAAGCAGAGTGAGCCCAATGTCGCCGTGGACCTGGAGAGCACGCTGGAGAGCCAGAGCGCATGGGAGTTCTGCCTGGTCCGCGAGAACAGTATGTTGGCCGCCTCACTCCATGCCCGCTTTGTCTGCTGTGGACGTGCTTAGGCCCCGTGTGTGTGGGGACACTCACTAGCCTGGCTTCCCCAGGCAGATTGAAAGTGACTGTTTCCCAAGGCAGACTACAGCCTTGGTGTCAGAAACGTATCCCAACGTGAAATGATAGATTCTGTGCTGTTTGGCAGAGTCCACATCCTGTTTAGCCCTGTGTGATTAATATTTGTCTGTTGAGCTCTGTCTTCCTAAGCTAGGAACAGTCCTAGAAACAGCTTAGAAACATCAGGCCTTTTCTGAGGCAAAAGCTATTTTGTATGTAAAGCAACTGGCCCTCTTAGCATCAGTGTTCAGACATCAGGTTTTAGAGAATTTTAACATTTGAGTATTCTTAGCAAAAGGAAAAGTTGTCATTCCTAGTGCCCTGTTAAGAACTTTTTAAAAGCTACAGTTTCTTTTAGAAAGTTCTCTCTTAGAGCTTCCAAGTTGTGCGTTTTTGCTCCCCCTCTCCTCTGTGATGTGTGAAAACTCTAGTTGCAATGATATGTTATGCAGTCCTTCCTGCAGCAGGGCTTTCACAGAGCCACTGCTTCTACTGAAACACTCTTCCTTCATTTTGTTTAACTAGTTCATCCCTTGTCCCAGTATAAATGTGACATCTTCAGAGAGGCTACCCAGAACATCCTTGTCCTCCACTACCCGAGTCTGCTTATTCCTCATTTGAGCACCCCATGGTTCTGTTGTAGAGCATACACTCTTTCTTGCATTTGCCTCTGCTTTTGTGTGTTTTTCTCAAGGATTGATTAGTGTCTGTCTCTGCACTAAATTGTCAGGTCTGAGAGGGTGTTGTAGAGACTCAGACCATCTTGCTCCTCTTTAACTCAGTCACGTATAAATCATGTACTGCAGGTCAGTGAATACAAGTCAGGTGAAGAAATGAGCAGCAGTTCTTCAGTCTTGCCACTGACCCAAAGCCAGAGCTGTTCATTGCTCTGTGACCTGGACTCCAGTGGTCTCTTCTGGAGCAGTGTCCTCATAGCTCCCAGGAAGGTGAAATGGGTTCTTGACATCTGGCAGCAAATTCTCTGCCAGAGAATTTGCATGAGGGTTCTTTTTTAGAGTCAGCTTATTCAATAAGTAGAAAAAGCTACATTTTGGTTTAAAATGTTTATACAGATTGTTGATAAGGATGAACATTTTAGTGGATATTTCCTATTTATGTGGATTTTTGGGGGGCCATTTGTGAATCAACGATTTTTGTGTTATTTACATAAGTTTTTTTTTTTTTTTTCTTTTTTTGGTTGGTTGGTTGGTTATTTATTTTTTTGGCGGAACCAGCGATTAAACTCAGGCCCTTGAACTTGCCAGGGAAGCGCTTATTCTACTGAGCCATCTCCCTGGCCCCTGTTTTGTCTTTTTGAGGCAGAGTCTTGCTGTGCAGTTTAGGCTGGCCTTGTGCTCATTTTGTAGCCCAGTGATCACTCCTGCCTCAGCCTTCCAAGTGCAGGGATTATAGGCTTGTGACACCACACCCAGCATAATAGTCTTCCCCAGTATTATTTCTACTTTGGTGAGTGGTTTGTTTGTTTGTTTGTTCGTTTGTTTGTGAGAGGTTCTTGCAATATTATCCTTAGACTTACTGTAGCCCAGGCTGACCTTGAACTCAGAGTCATCCTGCCTTGGAGGACTCCCATGTGCCAGGATTATAGGCCCATGCCACCCCACACAGCCTCAGAATTTTATCTATTATCTAACATCATATGAACATCAGATAACTTATTTCTATCCGTATATTGGAAAACTATGCAGGGTTGTTTTCCTATGGGACATGCTTTCTGGACACAGTAAAATCAGGAAAAAATGCATAGTCACCTATATGTTGGGGCCACAGGCATGTGCCACTATGCCCAGCCTCTTTTCTAATTTTTTGAGTGTTTATTATATACCAGGCACTTTTCTTGGAGCTTTAGAATTCACTGAATCTACGAAGAACCTTGTGGGGGCAGATGAACTCCCCAACGGAGGTTAAGTGTCTGTGGCCACAGAGCTAAGCAGCCTGTTCAGGCATGAGCCTGCAGCCAGCTCTGCAGCAGCCTCTCCAGCCTCTCACATGGCACCCAGCACAGGGCCACAGCGTTGCCTGCTTCTGAAACCATACTGCGGACAATGCACCTATTCTGATCAAACATACCCAAACTTTAATATATAGAATTTTATTTAAAAAAAAAAAAAAATCCCCAGAACTAGATATTGAATCCGGGGCTTTTACACCAAGCTACATCCCCAGCTTTCTCCCCTATTTGAATTTTGAGATAGAATCTAAATAAGGTGCTAAGTAGCTCAGGATAGACTCAAGCTGACAGTCCTCCTACCTAAGCCTTCTGGAGACTGGATTACAGGTGTACACCAGCATACCTGGATGATATTTTTTTTTAATTATTTCTTCTTAAAAAAACCACAGGTTCAGAAGCTTATTTCTTAATTTCCAACTGGTTGCCATGTGAGAGGCTGCTGCAGAGCTAGCTGCAGGCTCATGCCTGACCAGGCTGCTTAGCTCTGTGGCCACAGACACTTTACTTAACCTCTGTTGGGGAGTTCATCTGCTCCCACAAGATTCTTGGTGGATTCAGTGAATTTTAATTCTAAAACTCCAAGAACAGTGCCTGCTACATAATAGGCACTCAGAAAATTAGAAAAGAGGCTGGGCATGGTGGCACATGCCTGTAGTCCCAACATGTAGGAGGCTGAAGCAGGAAGATCATGAGTTTGAGACCAGCTGAAGCTACATAGTAAGTTCAAGGCCAGCCTAAACTACATAATGAGATCCATCTCAAAATTTTTTAAAAAGAAAGACAAATAATATTAGAAGGGCCAGCCAAACAGCTCAGCAGATTAAAGGGTCTGCAAGCAGACACAGGGGCCGGGGGGAGGGGGGTTGATCCCCAGGCCTACAGTGCCAGCCCCGCCTTCAGGAGTGTGCCAAGACAGTAATTGAGACTGGGCGTGGTGGCACAGGCCTGTAATCCCAGCTCTTAGAAGGCTGTAAACATGTGGTTCACTGTAAGTTCGATCAAGTAGTGAGACCCTGAATACCCTGTAAACCCTCCCCTAAAAAATACTGAAAAAGCAAAAGAAATAATATTAGAAAAGAGACCTATAAAGAAAGCCAAGAACAGAATTTACAAAAATCATAAACATCAAAAGGAATAGTTAGTTCTTTGAAGAAAATTTAATTAAATCAATAAAACTGATGACATGGATTAAAAACAAGGAAGAGAAATAACAGAAAAACACAAATAGTAACAAGAGTGACAAGAAAATGTACTACAGGTGCTGTCATAATTAAACAAGTAAGATTATTTTGAAAACTCTTTCAAAAAATTTGAAAATGAAAATAAATTTCTAAGAAAAGATGACTTATCAGAAATTAACACTAAAAGAAATTGAATGTTTCCATAATTACTTTTGAAAAGTTGAATTAGTGGCTAAAATCTTTTTTTTTTTTTTTTTTTTTTTTTTTTTTTTTTTTTTTTGTCTTTTTGAGACAGGGTCTCACTATGCAGCTCAGGCTGGCCTTAAGCTCACTTTGTAGCTCAGGCTGGTCTTGAACTCACAACAATCCTCCTGCCTCAGCCTCCCAAGTGCTGGGATTACAGGCATGCGCCACCACGCCCGGCTTCAGTGGCTAAAATCTTACACAAGAAAATCCAATTCCAGAGGACTTCATGGCTAACTTTGGTGAGGGAATAAACTCAACTCTAATCTCACATCAACTATTTTAATACTAGAAAAAAGCTTCTCTGCTTCCAGCTAATTTAAAGAGGCTGTCAGAATCTTTCTTTTTGTACCAGTAGTTGAACCCAGAACCTTGTGCTTGTGGGTGATATGCCACAGAGCTATCCCCACCCTGAGCCTGCCATAATCTTGATGCTAAACTCCACTTGATCTTAGCCAAAAGGCTGAGAAGCGATTGAAACTAAACTTCAATACAGTCCACACAAGAAGTAATTTTTCATACCTATCTTACAGATTTATAAATAAAGGTCTAAAACCCTAAACACAGTGTTAACAAAATCCAGCGTCTTACTCCAAAAATACATTATCACCAAGTTGCATTTATTCTAGAAGCGTAGAATTGTTTTAACATTAGAAAAATTCAATTCATCTAATTTGTCACAGAACTAGATTAAAAAGGAGAAAATTATCTCAGTAGATATAGAACGTTATTAAGCCAGTAAAAGTTATGTTTGGTAATGAGAAAAAGTAATTTTGATATGATATTAAACAGGAAGAATGACAAAATTACAGAATAGTACAGAGTACAGAATAGCACGTAGAGACTGCTTCTAACTAGGTGAAAGCAAAACAAACAAATGTAAAATAATACAAAAATTTAGAAGACAGATGTTCATTGTGGTTGTCTTTGGTTGACAATAACTACCTGAGTAATTCATTTTCCTCCTTCTTGGTACAGACTTGTGCTTTTCAAAGTTTCTAAAGTGAATACATGTGACTTTCTAAGAAAAAGCACACAGAAAATAAGGGCAAGTCCACACAAAAGTTAGAATATCTCCCACTATAAAACTTCCTGACATTTGAAGTCTGAAACCACTTGCAGTACGCTGTGGCCTGCCAAAGGGTTATGCCAACACACCCTTTCATAACTTGGCTGAATTTTTTACGTAATACAGTTGGCCAGTCATTCCCTTATTCTTGGTCATTTTCTTTCACTCTTTAAAGGCTCATTTCTTTATTAGCCCCAGGTAAATGTTTTGGATATGTGATACTTTTACATATCAATAGTGTTTTTATTTTTTTTATTTATTTATTTATTTTTTTTTTTTTTGTCTTTTTGAGACAGGGTCTCGCTATGCAGTTCAGGCTGGCTTTAAGCTCACTTTGTAGCTCAGGCTGGTCTCGAACTCACAACAATCCTCCTGCCTCACCCTCCCGAGTGCTGGGATTACAAGCATGCACCACCACGCCCGGCTAATAGTGTTTTTATTTAGAAATATTAAGTATGTTTA
>PVKA01016479.1:0-47837 GCA_004027165.1 Ctenomys sociabilis
GTGAAAGACTGGTTAATGATAACAATGCATCGTAAAACCTTCAGAAGGAAAGGAGAATGTTTTGTGGACCATTTTTTTTTGTGTGTGTGGCAGTTTTTAAGTTATTAGTTTTTAAAATCAATACTTTTTAATGGAAACAACTTGACCAAAAATTGTCACAGAATTTTGAGACCATTAAAACAAAGTTTAATGAGAAAAATAAAATAAAATAAAATACACCCTGTACTATATTGTTTCCCTTGCAAAAAAGCCCAAACAGTACCACTATACACAACTCCAACTCTAGGACAAGGCAAAAGAAAACCCAGGAAACTCCTACTATGTCATTTTCTTGAGTACAAGCATCCATAATTTATCTGCCTTCTTCTCTTTCCTCCTCCTAATATCCGTGTCATGAACTGAGAAGTAGGTGCTTGGGATACAGTTGTTCTTTTTCTTTAAATGGGCAATGCAATTTCTAATAACATGTCCATTCAAATTTTTGCCAATCCCAAAACAAAATTTAGCTCCACCTGGGGAAGGCCCTATGTGCTCTCCTCAGAATTCTGCAGCTTTTCATTGGCCCCATCTCTTCAGTCAGTCTACTCTTTGGGCTTTATGTGCCTCTTTTTTTCCTTTAAAAAAATTTCTTCACAGAACTCTAAACTCTCCAAAATAGAGTGTGGGTCTAAGTAAGTTTCATAATTTAATTCCTGGAAATCCTAAACTTAGGCTTTGTGGTGCAATCAAGTCAGATTTTAATTCCAGAGAAGAGGGGTAATTGCAGTAAACCAGTTTGCAAAGCTACACCACCCAGTTTCCTGAAGCCTTGGCTCCCACATGTGTTCATGGTCCTGCTAATCCTGAGAGAAAGATGAGTTTGTTCTGCTTAAATTGTCCTTGATTTTATTGTGCTCAAATCTAGACTGGTGTGATTAGATGCTCCATTGTGACTAGGAGTAAAAACTCAGTGATAGAGAAAGGTTTCACATGTGCAAAACCGGGGGTTTAATCCCTAACACATAAAGAAAGAGGGGAGAAAAAAAGGAAGCAAGAGGGAAGAAAGGCAAGAAGGAAGGGAGGGAAGGAGGAGAGAAAGAAAAAAAGGAACTACTATTTGCAGATTTCTTCATACAAATGTTAGAGGTTTTGTTTTGTTTTGTTTTGTTTTCAGCATATAGCTATGTTCCCATTTTCCTTCCAGGGTTAGATTCTTTAATTTTGCATCTAGTACCTCTACTCTTATAAGTGGTGCTTTAATCTACTTTTTCAAAATGAGTTCAGTTGTTCTTTCTCAAGTCTAGATCAGAGCCCTTTTGCTTATACCTATATGCTTTCATTGTCGTCCTGGCCTGGGGGAAATGTAGGAGTTTCTTTTAGTGCACTGGGTCATGAGAACCTTGTGGACTTGGGTTAGTTAAGTAAATATGATCTTGTTATAGTCATTGGCTGAGCCATGCACCTCTCTCTCCATGTGCACTCTAGGCCTGCGGCCAGATCTCAAATACAGATAGATGCTCTTCATGGCCACCGCCTACAACACTTGTTCACAAATTCCAACCAACCCTTCCATGCTGCGCAAAATCTACAGACGCCACTGCACTTCGCTCATTGAACATCTTTCGATGTCCATATCAATGACCCAGCTTTGAGAGGGTGCCAGGCACCAGTACAGGGGATGCACCACTGAGAGTTCACCACCACCAGCATTTCTAGAGATTCTAGGAAATATTTATTTTTCCAATCAAAAACCTTGAGGACCTGCAAGTGGGGTTCTGTATCTGTTTCTTGGAGCTCTATAGTTCTTCTGCTCAGAGGCATGGTAGAACTACTAGTTACGACCCACCATTAGGGAAAATTCTCATCATGTAAAATTCCTTACTGGTTTTGTGACTCTTCCCATTTTCCTGGCAGTCTCCTCCATGGAGACCTGGAAGCAATTGCTCTGGGTGTTTATAAAGTTTCTCAGAGAGACATATGATCTAACATTTGAGAAACCTTGCCTGAGCTGATTTCAGAATCCTCCCCTACTATAGATATATTTACATGAGTTTTTTGTTGTTGTTGTTGTTGTTGTCATTCACTTAAACCACTGGGTACCTTAGTTGCATAAGATGGAAAGCTGTCAAATAATTATAGTGTGGCCATTGACAGCACTTTTCCTTTTACTGAAGGCTGCATGGGTGAGTCATTCCACTTTGCCAAGTCAGGGTTGATAAAAGGACATGAACCTCTGCCCCTGACATTTCTCAACCTCCTGGATGAGTGACATTTTATCCAACTGGGGAAAACCCAGAGCTAGTTGGAAGACAAAACAGCTGCATCTACATAAGGAGCTGGAGAAAGTTAAAAATTCATTTTCAGCAGAACAGATGTTCCAAAATCTCTCTGTTCTCCCCAGCTAGTTGTCATCTCCAGATGGGCTGGTGAATACTCTGGGGAACAAGAGCCATGGCAGGCAGCCCTGAAGTCCAAGATCCTATGTTTCCTTCCTTGATTAATGAAATGGCAAAAACAGATATTTTTCCTCATGACTTAAAATCCTAATATAGTTAGCAGACAACAATCTGGGGTTTGGTTTGGTTTAGTTTGGTTTGGTCTGGTCTGGTCTGGTCTGGTCTGGTCTGGTCTGGTCTGCCTAAGCACCTGTCTGACAAGCACAAGGATGTGGGTTCATCCCCCAGTACCACATGTCACATGCTGTGTTGGCCCTGGAGTCCCATGTATGCCATGCCAGCCACGCAAACTAGGTGTGGTGGCACCAGCCTGTAATCCCTGGGGAGGCTGAGAAAGAAAGATCACTACAAGTCTGAGCTGCCTAGTGATACCATAAATAAATAAATAATCTTTAAAAAGGAGAAAAAAACATTAACTTTTTAGGTCTATGTATTTGCGGCCTATCCATTGCAGGGCAGGGTCATGTCTTACTACTAAAGCCTTAGGATTTTTGAACTCCTGTATTCCAGTGACATCACTTGACTTCTGCTCTCTTCACTAACCTCATCTTGTTTTCTCAAGTACTGCTCTGACTTAAGCCACTTCCATTTAGTTTTGCTTCCTACCAGTCTCAAGCACAAAGCACCAATGGGATCACAGGACAGATGTGTGTCCTGTGAATTTCCTACCACTCTCCCTTCTCTAAGCCTACAGCAAGATGGACCTGGTGTCTGCACCCTCGAACTCCCCAGCCCCAGACCTCACCCATGAACACAGTGGCAGAGAACAGCACCTGGTAACCTCAACAAGTTCTGATTTGCATCAACTTGTATGCTCATATCTTCATTCTGGGGGCAGAATAACAAGGAGTTGTCCCATCATAAAACTGCAGAGACATTAAAGTGAATTTGGAGGCCAGCCTTATAGCTCAGTGGACTAAAGTGCCTGTTTAGGCAGAGTGCAGAGCTCGGGGTTCTATCCCCAGTGGGCTGTGCTAGCCCCACCCACGTGGTGAGCTGAGGCAGCAATTGAGACTGGACCTGGTGGCACATGCCTGTAATGCCAGAACTTGGGAAGCTGAAAACAGGAGAATCACTATGAGTCTAATCTATGCAGTGAGACCCTGTGGACCCTGTCCTAAATACAGGGGGAAAAAAGTGAATTTAGATCAGAAATCATTAAGTAAAAGTGTGAATTTGCTATTTGCCCTTTGTCACTATCCATCCCTCATGCGGCTGACTGAAGATAATCTGGGCAATCTGCTTGGCTTGGGCTGAACATCACAATCTCACCTCAGCACTACACACACAGAGGACCACAAATGAGGACAGGCAGACTCCAACATACAGAAAGAAAAGCTTTTGCCAAGAGCAACCCTCCACCACCGCCCCAGTGAGCTCTCCATGCCACCACTCCCCAAATGTTCTCTGCCCTTCTCTGCTTCTCTCGACCCTACAAAGCTAATACCTGAGTCCGTGTCAACAGCCTCTCTGGCTCACAGCTGGGCTCCATCCTTAGGAAGCACTCACAGGGATCAGCCAGAAGGACGAGAGTTGGGGGTTTCTTCCCCTGTCTCCAGGCTTTGGCACCCAATCTTGGGGAGTGGTTGTGTCCTCCACAATACCAGTTTCTCCTGGTGGCTTCTTCTCTGTGACTCCAGTTCTCCCTGAGCTTTTGTAACAGTTGTTCCTCCTCTTGTTTCTTCAGACTTGTAAAAAGTCAGAGGTTTGTGACAGCTTTCTTCTGTCTTCGTTGCGTGGTCCACTGCCTTTAAGTCATTCCCTTATTCCTGTCACATCTCTCTAGGCAGTTCTTTCATTTGAGTTCCTTCATTTCACGCTTCCTTGTTTCCTTTCCTCACTCTTTTCCTTCCTCTCTCCCTTCTTGAATTCTTCCTTCCTTCCTCTCTTCCTTCTTTCCTTCCTTACTCTCTTCATGCCAGATATTAAACCCAGAACCTCATGCATGGCTGAGATACACCCCCAAACCTAAGATTCCTTCTTTTAACTACTAAAGATACCTAACACAAGGACTCCCTGCCAAAATTCATTCTTGAACTTTGGAGGGCAAAAAGAGACTTGATCTCTCCAGTGTTAACCTTTCAGACCGGTGTACTGTAGCTTGGGGCTAAGTTTAGCTTCAAATATCACAGGTTATTCATACTGCTTCTTCCTGCATGTGTTCAACCAGAATATCTCATAGGTAAAGATGACTTGGGTTGAATAGAATTTGTGTTTTAATGACCAATATGTAATACTATCTACTGCCATCCTAACACCATCATCATCTCTAACAAATTCCTGTCCCTCTCTTCCAGAAATCTAGATGGATCTCTAGAGCAGCATCAGTATGACACTGGCATGGATTCTCTGGTTATGCATTGCATAACAAACCATGCATCTTGAGTGACATGTTAGTTACTCAATGTTAGCTTTGAATTGCTGGGACAAGATACCTGATATACACAACTTAAGTTGTGGCAAAAAGGTTTTTTTTTGTTGTTTTTTTTTTGTTTGTTTGTTTTTTTTTACAATTTCAGAGGATTCAAGGTCATTTCATGATCTCACCACAGCCAGAATGTAGGGAGTGAAGGGGAGATAGGTAAGTGGTCTAACCTTCAAAGGCAAACTCCTAATGATCTGCTTCTTCCAGCTGGGTGCTATCTCCTATTAGGGCATCCCATTCCACTGTGAACTCCTTACTGGGCTGAGCCATTGAAGAGATTAGTGCCCTCATGATCCAATTGCTTTTTGAAAGCCCCACCTCTGAAAACAGGCCTCTTCAGGGAGACACTTTAGAGCTAAGCCATATCAACTGCAAAGAAAACTGTCCTTGAAAAAGACCAAGAAAGTGACTGAAATCTTGGCAAGTAGAGAACTAGGCATCCTCTTCAAGGTCAAATGAGATAGAAAGCTTATCAATAGGATGAAGACATTTAGCATTTGAAGAAGCATTTCTGATCAATACACATCTCAGCAACTCTCTAAAGGGGAAGAACAATTACTTTCTCAGCATTCATGAGGTTAGGGTGTAGATAAAGAGCTTTTCTATTTCCTTTTTTTCTATTTCACTAACATCCCTGCTAACCCACAGTGCCCATACCAGCTTCATGCTCCACGCGGATAGACAGCTGCTGTAAGGACCTGAGCTGCATCTGACTGCTCCTGGAAGAGCTCTCGCCTCCAAGCCCATGCTGCTCTACTCCCTGCTCGTGATCCTTGGTGAGTAGGACACTGGAGCAGGGCAGGGTTCAGCCAGGGCAGCATTACCTTCCTGGGTACCCAGAAGTTTTTCTTTAGCACAAGTCTCTCTGCTGGGATGAGTAAGGTTGGATTTCAGCTCTTAACATAGTGCTCTCAGGCATTATGCAAATAGTTATTCAACAGAATAAGGTTCGCAGGAAAAGCAAAGATCTGTGCATCTTCTCACCTCCTTTCTTCGTTTGGCACCATTTCTACTTTGATCCATAGAAAAATGGAAATGTTCTGTAAAAGAACTCAGAGCAATTTTCTCTTACAGTGAATTCTGCTTCCAGCCCACATACATTCCACTCTGCCCCAAACCCACATCTACTCCAATCACCCCCTTTCATTGCACTCATATTTCCCTCGACTTAGATTCTGATGAGCTTCAAGTCCTGCTTGCCATTGATGACATCATTTTTGCTCATAAATATGACTGTCTTGGGCCAGCTGAATACCTCAGTGGACTAAAGCACCTGCTTAGGCATAGTGCAGGGCCAGGGGTTCGATTCCCAGCTTACAGTGCCAGCCCTGCCCATGGGGCATTCTGAGATGGTGATTGAGACTGGGGGAAGGGGTGTTCACCTGTAATCCCAGCACTTGGGAGACTGAAAACAGGAGAATCACGAGTCTGATCTACCTAGTGAGACTCTGTAGACCCTTTAGACACTGTACCAAATTAAATAAATAAATAACTCTCTTATGTGGAGCCAAATACCATATTACGTCTAGGGCTGGGAAGGAGGGCAAAACAGTGTCACCAAAACATGACACTTCACTCTTTTATGACCTTTCTTGGTAGTTGTGTGACTCTAAGGTAGGCAGTGTAACTCAGACAAAAGAGGAGGCTTTAAAAGTTTAAATAGGAGAGGAGGCAATTAATGATGAAATTTCTAAGAACTTACCTGCAAAATGACAAACCTGCTAACGGCAAAGACTCCTTATGAACTGTCTACGATGATAAAGTGAATGCTAGGCTCTGTAGGAGTGTTGCCTGGCTGGAAAGGAAGAGAACCACGAAAAGAAAAGATAGATGGAAAGAAATAGAAGTCATAAGGGAAGGCAGATGGAAGAGAAGGAGGCTGAAAGAAACACAAGTAAAGAAAGGGAAACAATTTTTAGGATATATATACATATATATATTCTGGATCTCTCTGTGGTAATCTCTCTCTCTCTGTTCCCTCACAGGTCCTGTGGGTGTCCTTTCTGGTGAGTTGCTCTTTTCTTATTTTTAGATCTCTGCAGGCATGGTAGGTAGTACCTGTCTCAGGCCTTTGACTGTACATGTCAGGGGTCTGGCCCAAGACAAGGGTGAGGGGAGTTTGGATTTCATGCCCCCTCTCTTTACCCATGTCCCATAATGGCAGGGCTGCTCTGCTGTCACATTAACCTCTGCTCTACCCCCTCCTTGATTGGTAAGCAAGAGTACCACGCTCTGATCCTCTCGGGGCAGCAAATCATGTTCCTTTTACTGTGCAACACTGCGACAGAAAGAAGATAACTGAAAGTAAAGCAAATGATGCACTATGTTGCTGGAAATACATGTCCAGGTTGTGGCTGCTAGTACTCAAAACTCCACCAGAAGCACCGGAAACAGAGAAGGAAAACTTATTTATAACGTAGAGCAGTAAGAAACTAAGAAAGTGTTTTACATAGAATATCAATGCCCCTGGATCTTTTACCATAAACTATCCAATGCTTAACGTGTTATTCTTTTTATTGCATTACACTTTCAACATAATGAAATAAACAAGGAAGTTTGATTTCACAGTAGACTGAAAAATTGCATTTTCTTCTTTAACCCTGCCTTTAAGAACACATTCTTTAAAAAAGATCTCTGAGAAACTTGTGGAAGTCCAGTGTCAGCTGGGCTGACAGCTTGTTATGTTTTGTGTCTAATTGTCCCCCAAAAGTTTCATGCAGTCATGGGACAGCTTCTAGAGTTGGTGATTAATTCTTGATCCAATGTGGGATTATGGGTGTGAGTGCTACACTTGCCCTGGGGCAGATAATCTAGATACAAATGTAAGAGGAGAAAGAGCCTTCCTAGCTGCTGCCCCTCCCTTTGCTCTGTGCTGTTTTTTGCAGCCAAGAAGGGCTGCCCTCTTCCTTGGAGCGAGCCAAGTATGGACTGGAACTGCCACTAACTGTGAGCTAACTAAAGCTTTCCTTCCTTCAAAAAAAAAAAAAAAAAAAAAATACATTCATTCTAGAAAAGGAAAGGGTAGTAATGTTTATACACCTAAGCTTTGTAATTCAGGCAGGATTCTTCTTCAGTTGTGTAAGTGCGGGTCTGTAGAGCCTCATAGGATTTAGCAAAGTCTCTGAAATCACTGCACAGTATGTACGTGTGCACTAGGGTGCCCACTTGGAGAAACTGGGTCCGTATCCAAAGTTAGAGACCGGGGACAAGATAGCTCAGTGGTATCTGCTTAGGCAAGCTTAAGGATTGCAGCTCAATACCTAGCACCGTATATCATGCCAGCCCCACCTGGAGGGCAGGCTGAGCCAGCCAGAGTCTGGGAATGGTGGTGCATACCTGTAATTCCAGCACTGGGGAGGCTGAAGGCAGGAGGATCACCACAAGTCTGAGCTGCATAATGAGACTCTGCCACAACTAAACACATTAAAAAAAGTTAAAGAGCACAAACTCAGGTATCTTAAATTAAAATCCTTTTGCCAGATTCAGTAAAATCTGGGTCAGCATTTCCCCTTTATCTCTAGCACTGTCATTATTGTCAACTTGATCACATAAGTCTTGCTCCTCAAATATTCTTTAACCAAGCTGATGGTATCACTATAATTTTCACTGAAAAACTTCATCCTGTCTCAACATGCAGGAATAAAAACATTTGGCCTCAAAATATCTCTCTCCCTTTATCAATCTTTGTGTCCTCTGCCACCACCCCCAGTTCCTACAGGTGGGATTTTCAAAGTGGAAAAAAGTGACAAAAGTTGTTTTTGAATTTATCTGATCACTTGATCATGCATCTCCAATATATTACATAGGTCCTGTATTGAAATATTCTAACATGGAAGAATACACACAAAAACAGAAAATTTAAGATAAAAGATGTCTAATGCACTATGGAGTATTTTGGGAGGACTCAAAAATGATTATTATATTGCATATTGTTGCCTTCAAAATAGTTCTTCAGATTACCAGATACAAGAATGCAAAATTGGTCAAAAAAATTTTTAAAAAGAGAGAAAAAAATTTAAGCAGCTGGGGACAAAGCTCAGTGGCATAAGTGCCTGCCTGGCAAGCACAAACAAGTCCCAAGTTTGATCCCCTATACCAAACAAAAAGGAATTTAAGCATTAACTGTTCTTCTTAATAGACCAGCAGAAATAAAAGACCAGCAGTACAATTGTCCAAGCTGTCCTATGCATATACATATATATTTTTTCCTCTCCTTCTTTCTCCTTTTCCCACATCCCAGTTTTTCCTTCCCTTTGAACCAATTCTTTTCCTTTCACAGTATCTATTGTACCTTTCAGATTTTATTTACTCTTTCAGATTCTTTTTTTTAATTTATTTTTTATTTTATTGAAGTACAAATATCAATCAGACAGTTTTAAGACACCTTAACAAGAGAGATTCAATAAAATAATACATTGCAAACTGTTTTCATAATGTTTTGGTATCGTACAAGGTGCATACATGATATACTTACAGACATTATTATAGCAGATGTCTCTTCTCTTTCAGATTCTTACACAAGGTAGACAATATGATGTTTAGCCTTGCAGCACGGATTCATTTCACTTATGAATATGGTCTCTACTTGGATCCATTCACATATAAAAGCCTTGAGTTTATCTTTGTTATAGCTGAGCAATACTCCATTGTATAAAAATACCACATCTTTTCTATGCATTCCTCAGTTAATGGCCATTTGGGTTGTTTCCTAGATATGGTTATGAGAATTTGCACAGCTATAAACATGGATGCACATACATTGCTGTAGTGTGATGTTTCAGTTCTTCTGGGAAAATACTCACAAGGGGAACAGCTTGGGTTGAATGTGGCCTCCAATCCGAGCCTTTTAGGGATCTCCGCACTGACTTCTGATTTTACACTATGGATGTTTTAAGTATTTTTTTCCCACCTCCTTATAGAATTTGCCTTGGGGACCATAAACCTAGACCATACCTTGAGAACATGGTTGCTCTTCCGAGCCAACGCATCAGAGGCTGCCCTTAACCTATCAACTCATGGTTAGAGGAATAAACTAAGAAAATGACCTGAGCAATACTCGGGATCCTGTGTTTCCTGACTGTATTGTTCCTCTGTATCTGCTTCTGTGCATCAAAAGGGAATACTCAGTGTGCCAGCATGGGGTTAAGTTGTGGATTATGTTGTTGTTGTTATTGTTGTTGTTGTTGTTGTTTTTAATCAGAAGAACATTTTTAATCAGAACAACATTACCCCAATGCTTTACAACTATAAATCGACATTTGAACATATTTCTAGCTGTGTTAGCAATGGAAATGTTCTTCAGAATGCCCACAGCTGCAGGGCTGGATCACACAGCAGCAGGCCATCATTCCTTTCCTCCACAAGGAGCAGTCCTACAGCTTCTCCCTACACTTCTGTATTTTCTTTCTCTGCAGGGGCCAAACCTAAAACACAAGCTTCTCATCAGTTCTCTGGTGATTACCACCTTCCAAGGGGAAGTAGTGGCCTGAAGAAGCAGGGCACCTCACTTTCCTTCCCATAGGGATCATCCAGGCCCATGCACAGTAATGATTTGCAGAAGCCACTGGAAAAAGAGAAGTCTAGAGACCAAAGGTGTAGCTCCCAGGACCCACTTTGTTTCATTTAGGGAGAACTAAAGGGAAGTTCTTTGAATTGATTGCACAGCTAGACAGACAGTCTATAAGGAATAAGATACACAGAAAGTTAATCGTTGGGTGTGAGGAGAGACATGTGGAATCATTTTTATTTCCATATCTAGTCCAGCTGCTGTCAGACAAAATGACATCAAAACTTGGTAACAGACACAAAACTATCAGGACGTTTAGAGGACAAAAATGTAACTAAAGGGCAGCAGAACTCATCTGCGCTGGGGAGGGATGCCAACAGAGCCGACAGATCCAAAGGCAGCCATGGGGGCCAGGCTCCTCAACTAACATGGAAAAAACTGCCACTGCCTTAGAGAGCAGAATCAGAGCACCATGGCAGACAGCAGCACTGCCAGTGCAGGTTAGTTATCTTTGCTTCCTTTTCAGACTGGCTGAGCATCAACATGCCACAAAGGGCCTATGAAGGAGACCAGGTGACTATAAGGTGCTCTGGGGAAGACAACAATGCCATAAGAGAGCTAGGGTACTACAAGAATGGATATCAAATATCTATTTACTACGGAGCCTCAAGCCATGTTATTTCTAATGCAAGAATCGAAGACAGCGGCCAGTATTACTGTCAGGCAAAAAGGAACTCTCTCTGGTCTCTAAATAGGAATGAACAATCAACATCTGTGTGGCTCAGTGTCCAAGGTGAGGGCCTCACTCTTCAAGCGGATGGACCTGGGAAGGAGGAGGCCTTTTGAGGGAGGGCCAGGGTGGAGAGCACCCAGGGAGGGAGAGCTGGTCAGTGGGCTGTATGTGGCTGAGGCTGAGTCCCTGTAACTTGCTTACCTGACCCACTTTTCATTGGGAATTCCACCTTCAACCACTAGGGTGATCTCTATTTCATCTTCCCCTCCAGTGCTGTTTCCAGTGCCTATGCTGACGTTCAGCCCCTCTTGGCCTTCAGAAGGAGACTCAGTGACCCTGTCCTGTGACACCACGCTTGCTTCTGATAGATCATGGGTCTCTCTTCACTATGACTTCAACAGGAACCACAGCACGCTAGCTTGGAGTCACTGGTCATCAAAGTATGAGATCTCAGCAGTAAGCAAAAACGACTCGGGGTACTACTGGTGTGAAGCAAAGACATCGTCCTCCAGTGTCTCAAAGCAGAGTAGCAAGACCTACGTAAGCGTGCAGAGTAAGCATCAGTGGGCGGGGCTCTGAGGCCAGCTCAGGGCAGCAGCTCAACAGTGGGCTCATTTTTCAATTGTGCTGTCTGACCTCTGCCAGTGTGGGGACTCGCAGGGCTCCCCTGGGCTCTTTTCCATCCATTCCTGCAAAGGTATCACTTCCAGATATCTTTGTTCGCCCAGAAGCAGGAAGAAACAACAACAACAGCTCTCTAGAGCATTTACCGTACAGCTAGTGCTGAGGTGTGCTCAGCAAACCAAGAGGTAGATAAATCATGGTCTCTGTCTGCAAGTAATATTTCCCAACCGTGAGACACATTTGACCCAGGGAGAGCAAGGAAGGTCTATAGTAAAATTAATAATAGAAATGACAATAATGATCCCTGGTATTTACTATGTAGCCTAATATATGCCAGGACTGAACTTTAGCTGTTGTGTTCAGTTCCAGCAAAACCTCTCCATGCTCATAAACATCTGCAGAGGAGAAGATGCATGGGCGTTTACCATGTACATGGTGCTGCTCGGAGAAGTTGAACACTTCATTGTCACAAAAGCCCTGAGAAATAGTATTCTGAATAGTACCCACAAAATGGGCACTGTTACATTTTCCATTTTACAGATGGGAAAATGGAAGGCAGGTGACTGTGAAGAAATTCACTTTAAATAACCCAGCACATGGAGCTGGACTTGAACCCAGTCACTGGGGTTCCACTGTGTGACTTTTAACAACTTTGCAGCCTTTGTGACCCAACCACATCGGTGGGGAACAGCATTGATAACAGATGCTGCTTAAGAGCTTCCCTGGGGGGCTAGAGAGGTGGCTCAGTGGAATTAACAGCTTCCCTGGGAAAGGTACTTCATAGCTGTCTCGCTGAATCTTCAGGAAACTGTGACGTTAGCATAATGGTTTATATTTTAGTTTTGAGAAAACTGAGGATGATGCAATGAACAAGTTGCAGAGCTGAGGTGGGACTCAGGTGAGCCAGCTGTCTAGTCTGTGCTTTTCATGCTGCTTCTATTGCCCTCACTACCAGAAGGCCACTGCAAGCTGCAGTCATTAGGAAGACAAAAGGATGTAGAGCAGGTGCAGGGCAGGATTGTCACCAAGGGGTGAATTAGAGGGTAGTCCTGTAATAGAGTGTGTGGGCTCTCCTTTGCCTAATCACTCAGTCTGAGCCACCCACGTGCCATAATACTCAACTTGCCTCTCCCTTTTCCTCCCCTCCCCACACCTGGCCCTCACTGCCCCTCTCTTGCTCACGCAGGGATCCCTCTGTCTGAAGCCTCCATGAGGACTCATCCCCCAGGAGGCCAGGCAGTTGAAGGGGAGAGGTTGATCCTTGTCTGCTCTGTGGCTCAAGGCATAGGGAACATCACATTCTCCTGGTACAGGGAAGACACAAAGGAGAACCTGGGGTCCAAAAGTCAGCGCTCCCAGACAGCAGAGATGCAGATCCCTGTGGTCCAGGAGAGCCATGCCGGGGGTTACTACTGCACAGCTGAGAACAGCTACAGCACCGTTGAGAGCAAGACAGTGAACATCACTGTGAGAAGTGAGTAGCATTCTGCCAGTCGCCTAGTCAATCAGTTAGCTTCCTTCTGGGGAAAGGAAGATGTCTGGGTGCAGGGCCCAGGGAGGATGAGAAGCCATTTGAACAAGGCAAGGTTGCTGCTGTGATGGTGGTGGTAGCAGCAGCAGTGGCCGAGGAGCTGAAGGAGGGAGTGAAGGTAGAATAGAAAGCAGGCCAGATGGGGGGAAGAACCATAGCTCTCCATGCCAGCAGAGCTGTGCTGGAGCCTGTTCTGCAGGATTAGATCAGGAGGTACAACCACAGGGAAAAAAAAACTAGAGAGCTGTGAGTAGAGCGAGGACCCTTAAGGAAGATGGGTGGACTGTGGGCCATGACACCCTCTCTGATGGACCCTGCTCCTCTGTCAGTTCCAGCCTCAAGTCCCCTTCTCAACATTAGTGCTGCTGGGGCCCTGGCATTTATTGGTGAAGTGGTGAAGCTCCACTGTGAAGACTGGAGGGCTTCTCCCCCTGTGCGGTACCAGTTCTACCACGATGGCATCATTCTGGGCAACATCTCAGCACCTTTGGGAGGAGGAGCAACGCTCAACTTCTCAGTGGCTGCAAACCACTCCGGAAACTACTCCTGTAAGGCTGACAACGGCTGGGGACCCAAAGCCAGTGAGGTGATAACGCTCAATGTCACAGGTGGGACATGCTAAGCGTCATCTTCCAGGGTTTACAGTCACACTATCTATTGATAGAATTCTCTATTAATAAAGATTGAAGGAGGGCTGGCAAGATAGCTCAGCGGTCTAAAGCGCCTCTCAGGGACTGCAGTTCGATCCCCAGCACCACATGCCATGCCAGCCCCACCCCCCACGGCAGGCTGAGCGGACCCCCCCCCCCGCAAAAAAAGAATCCATGATGTGTAGCGCGACACTGTAATAAATAAATAAATTTTTTTTAAAAAAAGAAGATTGAAGGAAAAATAGCACGTATTCAACATGATATACTACCATGGTATCAAAGAGCAAGGTGTCTTAAAAAAAAAAAAAACACTCCAGGGTCCAGAGAGATGGCTCAGTAGAATAAGCACTTGTCTGGCAAGTGCAAGGGCCTGAGTTCTGTCTCTGGTTCTGCCAAAAAAATAAAAACTGAAAAAAAGAGCAAAGTTTCTTGACTCTTGTAGCACTTGTCTAAAGTTCTGTCTTTGTACCTGTTCATTGTCTTTCTGTTCAATAACCTTGGACAAGTTTAAGTAAGTTTGGTACTGGTTGTCACTATACAAAGTAATGATCATCTGTGCTTCCTTTTTGTTGGATTATCTTGTCCCCCAAGGAGTTCAAGCTCTACTAATCAGTCTCTCAGCTCACCCAGTTGCTTTGCTTATTTACTGACTGATTCATTCATTCACTCATTCATAGTTAGTCTAAATGTTGTAGGTTATTGTTAAACTGATTAACATTCACTCATTCATTAATTCATTAACTCATTCATTCATTCATTCATTCATTCATTCATTCATTCATTTGGAGGTACTGGGGACTGAACCCAGAATATTTGCATACAGGTACATCTCCAGAGCTTTTGTTTTTAAAGACAGGGTCTTGCTAAGTCACCAAGCTGCATGGGCTAGCCTCTAACTTGCTGTCCTCTTATGTCAGCTTCTCAGAATGCTAGGATTACAGGTGTGCACCACCAAACCCAAATTCCATTTGTTTGGCTTGGCTTGGTTTTTGGTTTTTTGACTTTTTGAGACAAGATTTCACTATGCGTCTTGGCTTAGCCTTGAACTCAGTTTTGTCCTGAAACTCACAGCAATTCTCCTGCCTGTCTCTCCAGTACTGGGGTTATAGGCATAAGCCACCAAGCTCGGCATGTCCTTAAAAACAATTTACTCTTCGATTCCTTTCGTGTAAATAACTGTGAAATAGTTTGTAGGGCATTGTGGAGCTAACAGGTGCCTGTCAGGAGTAGGCCATGCAAAAGGAGAAGAAGTAGACTTCCCTGGGGAAAAGTTAGAGAAGATTTGGCTCACTCGGAGCTCACAATAAATGAGACACAATTAATCCTTAAAGATACTTAAGGAAAAAGCAGGAAATCCATGGACAAAACAGATTATGAGATTTAGATTTTTACTAGGATTATCTCATTTAATCTCCACATCAGTTCTCCTTTGACAAATGCAATAACAAAATTTAGATTTAAGTAAGTTGTCCAAGGTTATTTAACAGGGATACAATGGACAGGTACAAAGATGGAACTTTAGACGAGTGCTGCCAGAATCAAGAAACATTGCTCTTTGATACCACGTTAATATATCGTATTGAATATATATTTTCCTTCAATCTTTATTAATAGATAGTATTAATAAATAGTCTGCTTATAAACCTTTTTTAGGCATCATAGATTGTAACTGTATACAATTTGCTCATGATTTAATTCATGTTTTTACACTTCGTTTGTTTGTTTGGTATGGAGATTGAAAGTAAGCTTCACACAAGCTAAACAGGTCACCTACCACTGAGCTACACCCCAGCATTTATAAATGAGGGCTGTTTTTGTTTTTGTTTTCTTGGATAGGTTAGACTCACAAGAATGATTTCAGGAGTTCCATGATTTCTGCAACAATTTAAAACAATATTGGAATTATGAGCCATCTGAAGAATCTTAGGGAAACTAGCCCAAGTAACTGCAGAAGCCTAATAAATTTTAACCTCTACTGTCAAATCTTTTGAATTACTATTTTCAAATTTTCTAAGTTTTTCAAAACACATTTTAGGTATTTTTATTCAAAACATTAAGTGTGCTTTATCTAGATTTTCAAATTTATCACATACTGTTTTCATGAAATGTTTAGTTGCAATTATGCTCTCTTTTCAATTCTGGTGTGTTATTTGCCTGGTTTCTTTTTTACTGTTAGATTTGTCACAAGTTTTTCTATTGTATTGCTCTTTGCAGAGTCAGATTTTATTTGTATTACTTTTTTTTCTCTTCTTTTTCTTTTTCTTTCTTTTTTTTGGTGGGACTGGGGGTTGAACTCAGCCCCTTGATCTTTCTACAGAAACTTTGTTTTTCAAATCTATATAATTTCTTGGTTCAGATGATCTTTGTTTTTCTGATTATCTCTGATTTATTTCTCCTTTATTGCCACTATTTCTTTGCTTTTTTTTATTTGAAACTTGCTTCTTTTTCTTTAATTTCTTAAATATTTATTTTTCATCTTTATTTTCTAGTAAATGCGCTTAATGCTGTATGTTCACCTCTCAGTACCACTTTTATTTATTTCTAAAAAAAATTTTATTTGTATTTTTTTAGGGAAGAATCTACAGCATGTTCAGGGTCTCACTACTAGATAGGACTCCTAGTGATCTGCCTGTTTACAGCCTCCCAAGAGCTGGGATTACAGGCACTCTCCACCACACCCAGTCTCAGTTGCTGTCTCAGCATGCCCCACGAGCGGGGCCAGCATGGCAGGCCTGGGGATCAAGCCCCTGGCCCCTGCGCCTGCTTGCAGGTGATTTAATCTGCTGAGCTATCTGGCCAGGCCTCTTTCTAAAAGTTTTGATGCATAATATTTGCATTTTTTCAGGTCTAAAGTACATTCAATATGGGGTTTCATTTCTTTTATCAACTCAGCATTTATAATCTCTTACAGATAGATTTTATTTTTAATCTTTGCCTTACTAATTTCTTAGATATTCCTTTATCATTCTTGTGTTTAATATGTATTGAAAAGTGTGGCCTGTCAAATTTTTATTTGGGGGAATTACTAGAATTTCTTGATGGCTTAATGGACAGTCAACTCATATAAATATCCTGCATAGAAATTTTAAAGAATATACTGTTTCTGTTGTTTGGGTGTTTGGGGCATACAAAGTCAAATGTTTAGCTTTATAGCAAAGTGAGTACATTTTTTAAATTTATTCAGTCTTTATAGAATCTTATATATGTTTACTCTCTTTAGTCTATTCATTTTTCTAAAATTATATTCTTATTATTACCTATGATTTCATATCTAACTTTGTTGGGGCCTTTGCTATTATCTTAGTGACTAATAGATTATTTTGGTTGTGAATGACAGCAATCCCATACGGACTGACTTTACCAGGACTCTACCAAAAGTGTTATGTTGGTGGGGCAGTTGGGAATGCCCTGGGCTTTATGTGGGCCTGGATCCATGGGTTCTACATTACCCCATTTCCTCTGCATTCCTCTATTAACTTGTTAGACTGTCAACTGTGGCCCTCAATAGCTCTAGCTTTATATCTGTCCCTTTTGCCAAAGTTGACCCCAGGGCCAGCCAAATAGCTCAGTAGATTTCTTAAAGCACCTGCAAGCAGGTGCAGGGGCTGGGAGTTCGATCCCCAGGGCTGCTGTGCTGACCGCACCCCCAAGGTGCCCTGAGACAGCAGAGACTGAGCGCAGTGGCGCGCCTGTTATCCCAGCTCTTGGAGGCTATAAACAGGAGGATCACTACGAGTCTGACCTAGTAGTGAGACCCTGAACACTCTGTAGACCCTTCCCTAAAATACAAAAAAAAATGGGGAGGGGGGAGCCAGAAAGTTGGCTTAGTAGAATAAGCGCTTGCCTGGCAAGCTCAAGAGACTGAGTTCAATCCCTGGTTCTGCCAAAAGAAAAAAAAAAAAAAAAAAAAGAGATGATCCCATTAAAGAAAAAGAAAAGAAAAAGCCAGGGGTGGTGGCACAGCCTGTAATCCCAGCACACGGGAGGCTGAGGCAGGAGGATTGTTGTGAGTTCGAGACCAGCCTGAGCTACAAAGTGAGCTTAAGGCCAGCCTGGACTGCATAGTGACACCCTGTCTCAAAAAGACAAAAAAAAAAAGAAAAGAAAGACAGAAATTAGACACTCACCTGTCTGCATGAATGTGCATGTTCCACCCTACACAGAGAAAATACAGTAGGTGGCTGTGGTCGATCCCGTTATCCATGATATATGGAACCATTTGTTTTTCTTAGGTCTCGGTCTCCAATTCCAGGAAAGAAAAACTTAACTCTTCTGTGTCTCTTAAAGCCCATGAGAGACCAACTGCAAGTCTGTATGTCCCAGCTTTTCTTCACTTTCAGAGTGACAACAACGCTTCTTTCCTAGGTTTCACTGGGACCACTGGTGAGACCAGGTGGTCGTAGGAGACAGCAGTGGAAGGGAGCAAAGCCAACGCTTGGCACTCTCACTTCACACGATCCCCTGCCTCATCAGACAGCCTCTTCCCGCACTGGGTGCTGCTGGAGAGCAGGTGCATCCCTCAGAGCGCTAACCCTCTCCCTTTGCAGAGGCCCCACCCAAGGTCCGCCTGATGAACGGTCTCCACCGCTGTGAAGGACGAGTGGAGGTGGAACAGGAAGGGCACTGGGGCACCGTGTGCGATGACGGCTGGGACCTAAAGGATGTGGCCGTGGTGTGCCGGGAGCTGGGCTGTGGAGCTGCCAAGCACACCCCAGTAGCCCTGCTGTACCCACCTGTGGCAGAAGAGGCCCTGCCCGTGCTCATCCAGGTGGCCATGTGCAACGGGACCGAGGGGACACTGGCCGAGTGTGAGCAGGTGGAGGCCTTCGACTGCGGGCACGATGAGGATGCGGGGGCCGCGTGTGACGGTGAGTATGTCAGAGTCTGGGATCAGGCGGGTAGGCCGGACCCGGCCAGCCTCTTCCTTGGTTACCACCTCCCATGTCCTTACCAGTCTCTACTGTCCCCTTATCCTTTCCGAACCACACATCCATTTCACAGCAGTCTGTAGCCAGGGCAACACTATTAGTTCATATTAAGTTGGGTCACAGTCATAAAGTCTGTGTATTCAAATTATTTTGCTCTCTCAAAAGACAAAGCATCAGTGCTTTTATGGTTGTGGATTGAGGGAGAATGCCAAGAAAATGGTCAGTAAACCATTCAATGCAATTTGAGTAGTCGTAATCAAAATGACCCTGCTTACATTGTTCTATAATCTTCTCAGTTCTTTTGAGCTCTTTCTTTAAAACGTCTGTTCATCAAAATGAAACCCTGGGCTGGCTAAGATAGCTTGGCAACTAAGTGCCTGCCTTGGCAACCGCAGGGACCAGGGTTCGATCCCTCATCCTACATGCTGCGCTGGCTCCGCCCCTTGGGGCGGGTTGAGCTGGTGACTGAGTCCAGGCATGGTGGCGCACACCTGTAATCCCAGGACTGGTGGGGAGGCTGCAAACAGGCGGATCACTATGAGTCCAATCTTCGCAGGGAGACCCTGTACACCCTATTCTAAATTTAAAAAAAAAAAAAAAAGCCCTTGTTCTAGTTGGAGAGGCTGAGCCTGCGGGTGATGGAAGATGCTGGGTCTGCCACAGAAGTCAGGCCACAAATTATAAAGGACAAAGCTCCTTCCAGGTGGAGATAAACAGAAGAAAGCTGAGGAGCTTAGAAGGTCTCAGAGCTTCCCCAGAGCCCTTCAGTGCCATGAAAGCTGGGCAGACCCTTGCTCCAACCTCCAGGGAGCCCTCCGAGGCCATGAGCCAGACTCGTGCCAGCCTTTCAGAGGTGAGAGGAAAAATCACCAGGACCTGTGGGCCCTCGCCCACGCTGAGGAGCTTGTAGTAACTGCCGCTTGTTCAGAAGATGGAGTCCATATGGAGCACAGGAGAGGATCTGATCTTTGGAGCCAGCTGTGTGGCACTGAAGGCTGCCTCCCCCACGTACCAACCGTATAAGTAGATGTATAAACTGAATCTCACTTCCTTTGTCAATAAATAAGTAAATTAAATAAGTGGGCTAACGTCTAGTGAACTCCCCCACTGACCTGGACAAAACCAAACCGTGCGCACTCTGAGAGGCCT
Source organism: Ctenomys sociabilis (assembly GCA_004027165.1). Classification (NCBI taxonomy): domain Eukaryota; kingdom Metazoa; phylum Chordata; class Mammalia; order Rodentia; family Ctenomyidae; genus Ctenomys; species Ctenomys sociabilis. The sequence continues at coordinate 19,982 of PVKA01016479.1, forward strand.
TTTGTAAAGGCTCAGGTGTGGAAGAAGCCCCGAGGGCTGATTGGGGATGACCCCCACATGAGCGCTGGGTCCCAGGCGAGCGCCAGACTCCTTCCTCCTTCCAGGCCTCATTTCTTCTTGGGGGATTTCTACCTGAGTGTGTTCAGGCCGTTCTCTCCTGGATCACCCCCTGCTGACATCTCTTTCCTTTTTCTCTACAGTGTTCTAGCCTGGTACTTGCTGAAGACCTGGAGACTGGAAACCAGCAGCGCTCAGATTTTCTTCTTCTAGGCCTCGCGGACCCCAACGGCCCCACACCTCTCAGTGGACCTGATGACTCTGCTTGGGATTCTCCGTCAGCAGTACTCCAGCGCTGGCCTTTTAGGACAAAGTCTCACCCCAGCGCATTAAAGGCAGACTGTCTCCCAGAGGGAACAGTCCTGGAGAAGTCGTTCTCATATGGTGGCTTGTCCAGGCTTCTCCCAGGCAGCCTGGAGATCCTGGGCTGCTTTCCTGAGCAACTGCAGCGGCTGGACATGGCGGCAAAAAGAAACGAACTGAGGTGAATTGGGCTCTCCATGTGGTAAAGATGCAGATACGCAAAACAAACGAAATGAAGGAAAACTGGGGGTGTTCAGTTTTATTTTTAAGCGACTTGAAAAGAGTCTTTGAAGTTTGCAATGTATTAAGTATCCAATCCATCCTGTTAATTTGGTGTGGAACTGTCTCATTGCTATTTGTTCTTCAATTAAAAAAAATAATAATAATAAAAAGAAAAGGAAAAAATAAAAATAAAAAATTAATGTAAAAAATTAAAATCAAATTAATGTAAAAAAATTAAACTAATGTTTTGTATCCTAAAACTACCATCTCAAGAAAGCAAATCCTTCCTGGTATAGAGGTGCACACACTTGTACTACACACTCAGGAGGCTGAGTCAGGAGTATCACTGCATATCTGAGCTACATAGTGAGTTCAAGGCCACCCTGAACTATGTAGTGAGATCTTATCTCCAAAAAACAGGAAAGAAAGGAAAAAAGGAAGAGAGAGAGAGAGAAAGAGAATCCCAACAAAAAAAGCCTGTTATGCTTTTTTATTAGAATATCCTAGCTTTATTAACACACAATGACTAATGGGAGGACATGGCTTAAATATGCAGCCACAGTGGTCATTCAAGTATGTCCCTGCAGATGCGACACTGGCATATACACATCTTGTAAGTGCAAGAGACAAACACCTGACACCTGTCCCTGCAGCAGCTGCTCACAGCAGGGACAACCACAGATCTGAATGCGTGTCACCGCAGGCAGATACATCTCTGGAGGGAGAAATGTAGAGCCCACTTCCTGCATTTGCTGTACTTGACCCAACTTTCCCCATAAGGGAATTCTCCTAAGCCAAAAAAAGGATAATCCTCGTATGGACATTTGAAAGTGGGGAACTGATAGATCTCATGTCGTTTTGGCCTGGATTTAAGTTCTAGTGGAAATTAGGTCCCTGCATGTGTATATCTAATCAATGACATTAAATTGCCCAAAAGCATGCTAGATGGTTAAGACAAATCTGCTCAGTGTTTTCAATTTTGCAAAATGCCCTTTATGCTAATCACTCTCATTGGTTTTGAGAACATAAATGGGAAGAAAACACATGTTCCATGATGTAGCCCACAGTAGGAGGCCCCAAACTCCAACGTTTATTGTTTAGTACTGTCTAAGTCTCAAAAGATATTTGACTGGATAGTTTCTTCTAGAAATTGACTGAGTATATTGGCACACACCTGTAATCCCGGCACTTGGGAGGCTGAGGCAGGGGGATTACTATTAGTGCAAATCCAGCCTGGACCCTCTCTCAAAAAAAAAAAAAAACCAAAAAAATTGACAGTTAAGTTTTGAATCTGAGTGGATACTGGGAGAAGAAAAACAGCATATAATTTTTGTAGATTAGATGCCTATATTGATAGATAATTTCAGCTCTCTCTTTTTTTTTTTTTTTTTTTTTGGCAGAAGTGGGGATTGAACTCAGACCCTTGCACTTGCCAGGCATCTTCCCAGCCCCTTTGATAAATAATTTATTGAATGTGTTCACATGCTGGGTTTTATATGTTAACTCATATTATAAGCAAAGCTTCAAAAGCTGGGGCTTTTAGGATTTTAATTTTGATGGTGTTAGAATTTTATGTCATCAGAGGTTAACTTTAGGAGAAATTGATATCTTTATAACATGCCATCTTCCAAGCCAAGAATGACATATTGTTCCATTTATGTTGTCTTTGTTTGAGTCCCTCAGCAGTTTTTTAATTATCCTCCTATGAATTTTACCTGTGTCTTGTTCATTTTATTTTTAGAATCTATACGTTATTGTATAGATGTGTTATTCCATTCTACTTCCCAGATGTCTATTTTACTACTTGGGCTAAATGCTGGACTGTACCTATGATTTTTTATTAGTACATGTTTGCTGTACATCTTAGGGAGTTGGTGCTCATCTTTGGGACTTAGCACATGGACGTAACTCATCGATATTCCGTCTTATTGTCCTTCCCCTGCCCACCCCTCTGCCTCTCTCCATCTTTAAATCTCCCATCCCCATTATTGTTATTTTGTTACTACTAGTTCATGCTTATAACACTTACCATACCAATTAATTTTTGTAGCCCAAGTGTTTCATAGAGTTCTCTTACCATGTCTAATATCCTCAATAAATTCTCTTAGGTTCCCAAGATACTTAATCATATCCCCAGGTGAGCTAACTCTGCCTCCTCCAGCCGCCTGTAGCTCTACCGCTTCTTCCCCTCCTCAGGGCGTTGGCCAGCTTTGCAGAAACAATGTTAATTATTCATGATGATAATAGACAGCCTTGCTTTTCTTACAGATGTAATAGGTATGCATTTTTGTTTCCCCATTAATCATAATGCTTGCTTTTAATTTATGTGTGTATATACAATTATCAAAGACTTATCTACTACATAAATCAGCAAAAATTTTGTTTACTCTCTAACCAGAAATAGATGTTGAATATTTTAAGCATCTTTCTGGTGTTGCTCTTGTTCTCTTTTCTTTTAATATGATGAATTGTATTAACAGATCATAATTGTTGCAATGATACCTGGATGTGATATATAGTAATATCCTGCTGAATCCTATTTGATAGTATCTTGTGTAAGATTTTTTTGCAGAGATGCATAGTAAGAATTTATCTGTAGCTTTTTATTCTTGCTTTGAAAAGCTTTTATACCAATGCTATATTGGTTTCTTTTTATGTTAGTAGCTTTATTTATCTGTAAGCAAAAAAAAAAATCTAAACTCTACGAAATCTACCTTTTCCTTGAAGATTGAAAAAACAAAAATATGAAATCGTCTAACCTGATATGTTTGGAGGGGTGGCTCCCAAACAGTATTATCAATATTTTTTCATGACTATTATTCCATTTATTTCAAATTGTGTACATAAAATATGATAATTCATATGGATAAAATCGGATAACTTGTGTTTTCTGTTTGGTGCAGGTTTTCAAATGCTATGCATTTCATTACCCCTTCTTTCCTGATTAGTCTATTCAGCAGCTTCTCTGTTTACTTTTCATGGAAAAGCTTTTGAGTTTATTCATATATTCTATTGTGAGAATCTTTGTTTAATTCATTAGTGTCTGCTGTTATCTTAATTGATTTTGTTGATATTTTCTTCAACTCAGAAAATCAACACTTTTCATATTACCATTATTCCTTGTTGATATTCTTTCCAAGTGTTCAATGAATTTCTCTGAGAATACTTTTAGCTACAGCCCTCAGGTTTGCACATATAGTATTTTTATTATCTTTATTTTTGAGTCTCTAATATCATTTCTTTTTTGTTTTTTAACTGGGAATCGATTTCAGGACCTCATACATGCCAGGCAGGTTCTGTGCCACTGAGCTATTTCCCCAGGTCATTTCTATTTTTTTATTTGACCCTAAAATTGATTTAAAGAGGCATTTTTATAACTAACTTTTTTATTAATTCTATTGAGAAACAAATAGCAATGAGGCAGTTACAAAACTGATTAATAAGACAGTTTCAATAATTAGTACATTATATATTGTTATCTTCTTAGTGGTTATCCATAGTACAAGATGCAGACATGATATCCGTCCAAATACTATTAGTACAATCTTTCTTCTCATTGAATTAAGAGAAAGATGTATATCTATCCTATTTTGTACATACACTTACAAAATGGTCCTTCCTTTGTATTTAAACATTGTAGGTACGTGAATTCAGCAAATTAATGCACTATAGTCCAGTAGTCCATAATAGTAGTGGGTTATCCATAGGACTGGCAATGTCAAAATTTGTTGACTTGAGCCTTTCACAGCTCAGCATATTAATATGGCTTTACTTTTTATACCTCATTTTTATACTTTTCTGCTGGATGTTAAGAGCAAGATAAAGCAAGACTTATATAACAAGAAATGTAACTTTTGTATATGAGAAGGTCAGTCAAGTCCCCTCAGGATTTATCCTGTAACCATTACCGCAGTTTGCAGATCCTTTGTCAGTGTCAGCCATGTGAATGAGTCATGGCCATTGCTTGACCAATTTGCTCTCTATAAAAGCCTTAGAGAATGTTTTCTCTCCATGTGGCTCTCCATAGGTATACTCTACATCATCGATTACATTGCTCTGTGGCCCCATAATCTCCTTGATCAGAAAGTTTGGGACACAACTGAGTCACATGATGTTACAGTATAGGTTCTCCTATGTCCTGAGTCTTCATTGACCTTGAAAGGCTAGGGTCAAAATGTTGGCTGTCTTTGCAACATTTCTATTTCTCTAATTTTTGGGCTGCAAAATTACATTGTTAATCCTCCAGAAGAGAAGCTTATTATTAGCCTACAACACATGTAGTTGGGTTTAACCTCACTATCTGTCTGAATATCAAACATCTTAGACATAACATGAAACAGGGATTTTCCATCAAGTATTGATATGTTAAACTTTAAGTCCCTACAGAATATGGGGGAAAATATTTTAAAAATAAAAAATATTTAAGAAATATTAATAAACAATTACATATCTTTACACAGAAATTTAGAAATCTTACCATATACAGCACTGTAGCAGGACAGTCCTGTGGCATTATTTTTTCTTGTCTCTTTTTTTCATTTATTACCCTTTTCTTTTTTTAAAACATAAACATTTACTTGAGAGATGGTATGGCAATAATTGATATGTCATGACAAGCAGTATGTATTTAGAAGACCAGAATGACAGGCACTCCAAGCATGACCCTTCTATTACACATTGCTATATTCAGTGCAGTTGCTTGGTTCACAGGTATCAGCATATATAGACAACTAACTTTTGGACAAGAATTTTCCCTAATTCTTTGTTTTGCTTAATAATGTGAGGCAGATGTGGCAATGTTATATCTATAATCCCCACACTCTGGGAGACTAACACAAGAGAATTAAGGTTCAAACTCAGGCAACATAGCAAGACCTTATTTCAAAATAAAAGATTTTAATAAGGCTGGGAATGTAGCTTGGTACAAAGGCCCTGGGATCAATCCCCAGTGCTAAGAACAAACAAACAAACAAAACTGATCGCATTTGTAACACCTAACAAGCCGTGAATTCTTTGTTACTATGTTCCAGAGTTCAATATCCATCTCCTAGGAGCTCCTTATTCCTCAGACCATTCAAATCATGCACTTCCTTATTTTTTATTTTCTCAGTCTGCTGGGGCTTCAGAAGTCGTTTGTTATTGTCATTGTGCTTAGGTTTATTTCTCTTTTGCTTTCCTGAAGTCCATGTGTCAAGTACTTTGCTGTCATAATATTTAATTCCAAAGATTTATGGGGCTTAGAAGAGACATATAATTTAGCCTTTTCCCCTCGCCTTCAGTGCTGTTTGCCTTGATATATCTTTGCCATTTTTTTTTTTTTTTTTTTTGCTTTTAACTTTGCTGAGCTGCTATCTTAAGATATCCTTTTATATATAATACAGTGTTGAGTCTTGGTTCTGTACTGAAGACAAAATTCTCTTTACTCTAAGTGTTTTCTTTTTATTCCATTGTACCTTTTCCCTTCATTATGTTTTCTTTTGTTTTCCCTCTCATTTTGTAGCCTCAAATGCAGAGTTAGTCCTTCAGTTTATGGCTTGCTCCCCCTGGGAGTCCATTGCAACTTTCACAGTACTTTAATTCCTTGTATGTTTATATACTATTCCTTTTTCCTAGCATTTCATTCAAACGTGTTTGATTTCTTCCCTTCCGGTGCATATCATATGTCATATACCATATATTATATATTATATATAGTTATATAAATATACACATAGATATATAATTTTCTTCACCCTAATTTTTTATGTACATGATTCTTTGTTATTTTTCACATGGCAGTTTTTCAATCTATACGTGTTATGTATTCATCTAAGTTTTTCTTTTCTTCCTGTCTGTCTGAGACAGGGTCTCACTATGCTCTTCAGGCTGGCCTTGAACTCAATTCAGAGCCCAGGCTGGCTTCAAACTCAAAGCCATCCTTTCGTCTCAGCCTCCTTGGTGATGGGGTTACAGATGCGCACCCCTACCCTGGCCATGTGTACAGCTAGTTCGTTGCTTCTCCTTTCCATAGGATATTCTACCGTATTTTCCTTACTCAGTCCCCTGCCAATGGACACCCAGGTTGCCTTCAACTTGTTGGTACTGCAAACACCAGGGAACTTCTATTTTCCTTCATGGACCTACAGGAAACCTTCTCTGTGTCCATGTCCAAGGGAAGGAATGGTGCAACAAGTGATGTCAGGTGGTCCCCAGACTTGCTTCTGTGATTAACGGTGCATGAACAGTCCCTAACCTTGCCATTATTTGAGGTTCTAATTGTGCCTATCAGATGGGACAAAGAGATGTCATATCTGTGTTCTGTTTCCTCTTTTCTAATTATTGGTAATGTGACCATATTTGAACACGCTTGCCACCGCATTTGGTTTCTTCTTTCCTGACATAACTCTTTTGCACCCTTTGTCCATCTTGTTAATAGAATTTCTGTCTACTTCTCTTGGCTACTACTGCTTTTCTATTGGAGCTCGTGCTTCCTATAAATAAGCCCCTTCTTTCCTAACCAAATCATCTCACACTGTTATAGCTGGCTTTGTGTACATCTTTTACTGAACAGAATTCTTAAAATTTTATACATAAAATGTATTAGTTCTTTTTTCTTTTAATTTGTATTTTTATTTTGTTTAAGAACTTCCTCACCACAAAGTCACTATCGTATCTTCCTAGATTATTGCCCCAAAATTTCATAGTTTTTTTTTAATTTACTTTTTAAGTTTTACTTTTTATGCATTAGATTTTTTAGAGTCTACCGTTATATTTGATTTTAAGTATAAATTCAAATTTTTCTCCATAGAGTAATCCAGGGTTTCCAATACTATATGCTAAACAAGCCAGTATTCCCCATTTTTTGTGGGATTAATTTTAAGTTTTCATATGTATACAGGGTCTCATTATGATGTCTCTAGTCTGCTCCACTGGTTTATTTATTTCTTTTATATTTGTATTATTGATCTACAGATACCTTGACTTTCTTGCTCAGGACTCCTGCTTCAATATCTGATAATATAAGGCCTCCTATTTGTTCCTTTTTAGTCAAAATTATCCTCATCTCTCACAGATTTTTGTTATTCTGTGAAAACATCAAAGTTAATATATTGAAAGTCTCAAAACACCTGATGAAATTTCTACTAGAATTTTATTGAATTTATAGATTAGTTAGAATGGCACAGAGATGATGATTCCTGCCATGCCTCCCCACTGAACTCATATATTTCACCTGTGCACAAGAAAAATGTTTTGTAGGATGCAATGGTTGTTCTAGGCATGGTTTTGTTTGATAAAGTAAATCAGCTTACTGCTTGCTCCTGCCTGTGGCTTTTGACCAGGCAAGTGACTTTTTTTTCTAATTTACATTCATAGTCCTATTTTAGAGCTTTACTGAATGTCCATCCTGCTGTCATATAATCACAAGAACCTTGATTACCTCCTCTAAGCCATAGCATGTCACAATGGCCCACTATATCAATGACATATCGCTTTACAACTGTAGAGTGCAATTTATCAAATACTTTGGTAGGATGCACAAATGCATCCTCATTAAGTTTCTAGGGACCCAGGGTTCTCAGACATGCTGAAACATAGCTTCCAAGATGAAGGATAAATTTTAGAGCAAAGTTTTGTCCACTTGTGCAGATAGCCAGTCTCTTCTTGAAAAGCAACTCTGGCTTCCTACTAGACCCTAAAAAAAGCTGAGCACCTGACCAACCATCGCTAAGTTGCCTGTGACATTGGTGCTACATGAAACAGCATTACTTGACACAAATAGCCAAAATTTTTCCATGCACAGTCACACATGATAATGATAAAAAGCAAAGCAAGATGAGGAATAGATCTGCAGTCAAATAAGCCCAGAGCCAGCAAAGCATGCAAAATATTCCTCTTCCAAAACCCAAAGAGAATTAGAGGGTCTTGAGAGGACTGATGGCATAATGAATCTTCAAAATAGGATTCAGTTAGAATGAACTAAGAGGTGCAAATTAATCTTCCAATGAACCGATGCATTTTTCTTTTGCTCTGGATGAAAGAAGAAACACCAAGTCTAAGAAATCACTCAGTTTTGACTGAAAGATGAAGTTGGAGAGGGAAAGACATTCAGGAAAACTGCATCATCTCAAGAAAAGTGGTTGAACAGATGGATCTCTAGACAGGCAGATGACTCCCATAGAGTGTGTGAAAGCGGACCATCTCCATACATCGTTATTGCCTTCTTGCTATATGCAGAAATTAAAAGGGATTAGAAAAGATGGGCTGATTCACCTTAGAACCACACATTCTCTTTTGATGAGGACACTGCAGCTCTGGGCAGTGTGGATGCTTGCATAAATAAAAATGAGAAGTTATTAACTACTCTGACTTCCCTAAAGAATAAAAGGAATTGTTTGGATTTTGGTTTAAAAAAAAAAAATTCAAGTTTGACAAGTCAACCAAGGACAAGACCTAATATCACTACTGGGGACTCAATATCTCCTAAACAATGAATTTTGAAGTGTAGAGCAAGATTAGCTCTCTTCATGGAGCTGGGATGGGGATGGAAATGGAATGGCTTGTGGAGGGCAAAAGGATTTTGACAGGAAAAAATGTTTAATAGAGCACTTTCAGATTACCTCTTGTAAAGGGAAATATATGTTTTGTCCCAAGCTTATGCGTTCCAAGCTCTAATGCTGAGGACATGACATATTCTTACCAGAAACTTGTGTCTCATGAACCTGCAAACTCACTGGAAAATCTCTAGAGTTCATCCAATCTCCTACTTCAAAGTCAGATAATTAGTAACCCATGGAGGAGAGTGAAAGAATCAGATCCTTCCAGATATAAGCAATCCAGCTTCGTTTCAGCTTCTTCAAAAGCTACAGCACTCATGTGCATGGCTTAAGCAAGTTCCATGTTCTGGACATAGAAGTAGAAATGCTCTATGTGTTCAGAAGTCAGAGAGAACATGAAGGTCACAGAGTGGGGGAAGAGAGACAGCAATCCCAGGCGCATGTGCTAGTGAGTGCCAAGAACTGTCCAGCATAATGGGGCTGAATAGAGGGCCAAATATTCACTTTTTCTTTTATATATTGTTCCTAAAAATTGGGTTCTACTTGAAAACATCTACATCTTATTAGCCTTTCTGGGCTCTTCCACTTTCCACTGATGCATGAAGATGACAGTCTATTACATCTCAAGATTTGAAATTCCTCTACAGCACTGCATCTTTCTTCTTCCTGGTAGTGAAATCACCATATATTTACTATAATTAAGAGATGACCATCAGCTGACCATAGCTTATGGAAGAAGGAGGTAAGTAGAATGATTGTGACATAGTGAATCATCTTTGATATAGAAAACTGGTATAGAGAACAGGTGCAGAAAACTCAGAACATACTGTACAAACCCGGAATAACACAGAAGATAGAGACCAGTATGGGCTACAGTAGAAAAGTGACAGCATCAGAAAAACAATTAGAGTTGAGGTAAGTCCAGAGACATGAGAAGAAAAGAGTTAAGACCTTTGGGAGTGACCTTCGTACCACAGTTGGTATCCTCCAGTGTCTTCCTCAGAACGACCCACTGAGCCAGGAGATCTATGCCTGTTGATATCCCTGGTGTCATCCACTCTGACTTTCCTGAAACTCCAAAGTAATGTGTATCTGCAGGTCTCATGTTCCTAAGTGAAGAGGGAAGGATTTTGTCCCTCTCCATAGAAACACACTCAAAACGGAGTCTTGATCCAGGGGCTTCCTTCCTGCCAGAGCAACGGCTATCAACATGAGTGTATGAAGTTAAGGCCTCTTTACCCACACACAGCCCCATTTTGAAAGATCATCCCTGACTGCCTAGAACCTCTGGAAGATTTTCTAAGGTCTTCTTGGAGAATACATCAAAACCCAGTTTTATCCACCCAATGTCTTCCCTCCCTTTTTGACAGATTTTGGCACTATGATCACTCTCTGACAGATTTCCTACCTGCTAGCTTCGGCATCTGCTTCCCTGGAAACCCAACCAGTGACAACTTGTGTACACTTGGTCTCCACATCTACAACGATCAGCATGTCTCCGCTCTCGCCCTCCCCAAAGCAGGGTGAAGACCTATTGTTTAAGGTACCAGGGGACCCCACATCCTCTTACTATGAACAGGGAACAAGGAAAGTCTGGAAAACAGCACTTGACCTTTCGCAGACCATGAACTGATGATCTCTGTTTGAGCAGGAATAATGCTGGGAACAGACTTGGCCAAGTTTTTAGTAAGCACAGTTAATATCACAATGAAAAGTAAATTTACATTCACTCAAATCAACCAATAATTTTAAACTAAGGTCAGTGGTCCCAGAGGAGACATTAAGGTACTTCAGAGGCCCCTCTCATGGAACAATATTGCCTCTTTGTGTAGCAGAGCCCCGAAGACAACACGTGAGCTCCATGGTGCTGCTGCTGCTGCTGTTGCTGGGGGGAGGGGGCAGGGGAGAATGTCTGAAGAGTCCTTGGAAGATAGCTGTGTGAAATTTATGAAAATTCCAAATTTGGGGCAATTTTACAGAAGAATGTTGCCTAAAAAAAGTTTTTCAAACAGCTCTGGGTATAATTACTCTGAGTGTAAGATCAGGAAAGTGATGGTGTTGGTTAGTAGGAACGAACTGTTCACCTTCTCAAGCCCCTTGAGTAGCAAGGGAAATGAAAGGAGTGTTCTTCAGGCTGTGTTTTTCACCACAAGCCTGCACTTGCAGTCCCATTGTCTCTCCCGTTTCTAGTGTCTCTTCCTCCCTCAAGTGACCCCCGGGGGACTAGATGATTCAGGAGACATGACAGAGCCTTATTGTAAAGCTTAGATCATGAGCCATGAGCCCCTAATCTGAAGCTAAATTTCCAACCTCGTAGCTCAGGGCTACTTTCTGATTTCAGAGCACACGACAGTGCTTCTCATAAGCTGCCTAGAGTGGGCCGCTCCAGAACACAGCTGTTTGGCGTAACGATTTTGTTTTGTGTTCTCAAAAAGCTTCCAGACCACACTTCCTGTCAGTCATATGTCAGTAAAAGAAACAGAACCTCTGGGTAGTATAATTAAGGGACCTATTGTCAGAATTTAGAATTATGGTTGTGAGAACTATAATTGAACAGCCCACAAAATGTAGTTCTGCATCTGACGTAAATGAAACAACTAAAGTCGCCAGGGCAGAGTTGGAGGAATCAAAGATGTATGGAACCTACATAAATGGATGGAACCTATATGGACGAGTGGGAGCTACCCGCAGTCAGTGTCTTCCAGAAGAAAAGTGACATTCTTTCTCAGTAAGCTAAATATAAATGAGCCAGGAGTCAAACAAGCTGAAAGAGAAGATCTCAGGAGTGAGAATTGCTGCAAATTACTACCCGACCCTAGCGAAAGGAGCCAGCAAAAAAACTGCAAGTGAAGGCCTTGGGCACTGATGATTGTTGGCTTTTCTTCACTATACCTAAATGCCTGAGAAAATCAGCTTGGAGGAGGGAAGATTTATCTTGCTCGATTTCACAGCTTTCAGTCGAGCCAGCAGCTCCGCCTAACGGTCCCTCCTGGTTGCTGAGGGGTGACCCAAACACTGTGGCAAGCGATCGATGGAGTAGTGTGACTCACCTTTCGGCAGGTGGTGGGCACAGAGAGAAGGAAGGAGCCAGCGAGAAGGGAGCCAGGGCCTAGGTACAGCTCTCAGCATTACCCTGATGGTTCGTTCTACTCAGCTAAACCCACCCTCTAACTTCCCATTATCTCCCAATAGTATCATCAAATTATGATCTCATCAGTGGATTAATCCACTAATCAAATTAGAGCCCTTCTGATACAATCACCTTCCAAAAGTCCTGCCTCTGAACACTCAGAATTAGAGGAGGCATTTTAGATCTCTATCATAGCAATGACCCTTAAGATCAGAATATTTCTACTACAGCACTTCTAACCTCCAAATCTTACATAGCATCTGCCACCCATGCCAACCTGGAAATACACAAGGTGAAAAATGTCTTTACATTTACTTGAATGTAAAGACACAATGCTTCATTACTAATCTGCAGATACCTGTCATCTCCATCCCCTCAACTTCGTAGGACTTCACTATATTTTGGCAACAACAGAAGCAGCATGTCTTATCTCACACATGTATTCTGCCCAAGACATGGACCATGAGTATACACCTTCAAGTCAAACCAAAAAAAAAAACCTTATGTTTATGTTCCAGTGATTCCCAACATAGCTAGGATGGCTAGGTCTCTGTGTCCTGACAGGATTCTTGACAACCAGTCCGTGTCTCTGGCTTTTGGTACATGGATTGCTCTTTAGATTGTTGGTTCTCAACATCGTTGTGCAATGAAACCACCTCTCCCTCATGTCTTAACAGTCAAGTGCAACTCATGTTATAAAAAGGAAATGAAGGGGTTCTGCAGGGACAAGTAGTAGGGTAGGATGGGAAATGTGATGGACTTTATTTTGTCAGGTTAGTTAAACTGGAATCACATTTTCCAGCATTTTTGGACATGGTGGTGCACACCCTTTTTCCTCAAGCTGACATAATTACCAGTGGTTAGGGTGTTTTGGTGCTAGAGCTTCCTCGAATAGACCTACTCTCTCCCTGTGGAAAAAGAGAGGATGGGGGTGGGAAGAGAACAGGGAAAAGGAGAAGGACGGGAGGGAGAGGAAGAGGAGAGGGAGAAGAGGGGGAGAGGAAGAAGAGCGGGAGAGGGGGAAGGTGAAGGGGAGAGAGAGGGAGAAGGAGGTAGAACAGAGGGAGAGAAAGAGAGACATAAAGCTTTTTTTTTTTTTTTTTTTTTTTTTTTTGTCTTTTTGAGACAGGGTCTCACTATGTCATTCAGGCTGGCCTTAAGCTCACTTTGTAGCTCAGGCTGTTCTCAAACGCACAACAATCCTCCTGCCTCAGCCTCCCGAATGCTGGGATTACAGACATGCACCACCAAGCCCGGTGTGACATAAAGCATTTTCAAAAACATTGCTGTTCCTCATAGCTCTACAAGAAAATTCCACTAGACACTGGAAGCAAAAATAATATTTTCACTGCCAATGGAATGATGCTCAACTTCTTCCAACATGAAGAATGTTTGAGTTGACTTCACTATATATATCTTAAAGCAGTAATTATTAAACCTCTATTATATAAATGAATGGCATAAAGCTCTATGGAAGAGAGGTGAGTCTGACATCCTTCACTTGAACTAGATTTCAGAAATCTACTGTGAGACACAAATGCAGACTACTCTTTGAACATTCTGATGGAAGGGTGATCTATCATTCTAGATGGTAGGTTTTATTGAGGTTTTCTATATCCTGAATGTTTGTGTCCCTCAAAATTATTCTGCTGAAATTCTACCTGCGCGTGACAGTCCGAGGCAGCAGGGCTTTGCGGAGGTGATTAGGTCACGTGAGCAGTGCTCTTGTGAATAGGATTAGTGTGCTTATAAAAGAAATCTCAGCGAGCTCCCCTGCCCCTTCCACTACGTAAGGACGTAGCACAAGCACTGCTGTGTGTGGAGCAGAAAGTAGACGCTCAGCAGACACCGTGTCTACCAGCGTCTTCATCTGGAGCTTTCCCGACTCTGGAGCTATGAGCAATAAATGTCTGTCATTCATACATAAGCTACCCAGTCTAGATAGTTTATGTCACGACCCAGATGAACTGAGATACAACTCCATAAAATGACTAAGAATAGCTTCCTCTGTGACTTACTCCGGCCTCACCCTGAACTGCGCAATTTCACTAGCATTATCCCATTGAACTTGAACCTTGCACTTGCTAGGTGGGTGCTTATGCCTCTGAACTACCTCCCCAGCCCTGCCCATCTAATTCTTAAAACAACTCTACAAGGAAGGTAATTTTTTTTCTCCATTTAATTAAGTAGAAAAACTGTGCAAAGTTTCCCAGCTCAATACAGCAGGGCTGAGGTTTATACTCAAGGCCGTTTCCCCAGAAGGAAAGGTTGCTTTCTGCATCCTCCCAAAAGGTGCATTTAAACTGGGCAGGAAGGGCTGGCCAGATAGCTCAACAGATTAAAGGGCCTGCTTAGGCAGATGCAGGGATTGATCCCCAGTCTTCTGTGCCAGCCCTGCCCCTGGGGCGCACTGAGATGGGGTTGAGACTGGGCATGGTGGCAAGCGCCTGTAATCCCAGTGCTTGGGAGGCTGAAAAACAGGGGGATCACTACAAGTACGATCTGTTAGTGAGACCCTGTAGATGCTGTACTAAATACATTATAAATAAATAGCTCACATTGCTGTGAGCAGTCTGAGGTGACCTGTTAAAATGGTTTGTTTCTATCTCAGCTCAGAAAACCCTACAAAATTATGCAAATCAAGAGTCTCAAATCAGGGCCAGGGAGATAGTTCAGTTGTATAAGCCCTTCCCTGGCAACTGCAAGGGCCTGACTTCAATCCCTGGTTCCACAAAAAAAAGAAAAAAAATTCTCCAGAAGACATAAAATATTTGGCTGGGGAGATAACTCAGTGGAAAAAGTGCTTGCTTGGGAAGCATAAGGTTATGAGTTAAATCCCCAAGTACCACAAATAGAAAAGAGGCTCAAATCTTCACCTTCACTTTAAGAACTTCCCAGGTCATCAAGGGCATGCATATTTGAAAGACTACCAAGTATTTGAAGGATGTTACAATAAAGAAGTAATGGGTACCATTCCAGCGTTACAATGGTGGAGATGGTAGGTGTGCCCAGGACAAGCAGTGGGGCTGGAAACAGGGTTGGTGGCCCAAAAAGAGTGCTGAATTTTTGCTGCACATGCTTACAAATGCAGAGAGTAATGCTGAACCTGAGGGTTGAGATGTAGATTCTGTGGCTATTGAACATATCCAGGTGAACAAAGCACCCAAATGCACTGCCGCATTTACAGAGCTCATGGCCGGATCAGCCCGTCCCTGAGCTCCCCCTGCCATATTGAGATGATCCTTACTGAAAAGGAACAAACTGTTGTAAGCCAGGGAGGAAGTTGCACAAAAGAAAAAGATATCCCAGGAGGAACTGAAGAAACACAAATCTATGGCACAGGATAAATTAAACATAAAATAAATGGAAATAAAATTAAAATTGTTGGCTATTAAATAAATAAATATAAATAAACAAATAAATAAATAAATGGGGCAGAATAAGCAGATGTTCAGTAGACAGAAGATGGATGGGGGCCGGGGAGTTGGCTCAGTGGAATAAGTTCTTCCCTGGCAAGCGCAAGGGCCTGAGTTCAATTCCCAGTTCTGCCAAAAAAAAAAAAAAAAAAGAAAAGAAAAGAAAAGACAGAAGATGGAAAAAAAAAATGTTAGTGCTTTGGCTTAGGGGAAGAAAAATACCATAGACATGCCAGACACTGCATTCAGAAGTCAGTGCTTGAATTGGTAGAGAGGTGCTGGGAGGGATTGGAAGGGATGTTGGAAAGTTGAAACTTAACTGCAAGTGACAGCAAATGCTTCAGGAACAAGTTTTTTTTTCTCTGTTAATGACAGGAAGCCACTGAAGGTTGGTGGGAGGATAAAAAACACAGCTAATCCTATTTTCCAGAGACACCATTGGTGGATGTTTGAAGAAGCATCTGAAGAGTAAATGAATGGATGAAGGTGCTGGGCACAGGATCTTCAGTACCTTTTCTGTGCTCCATGCTTTGTCCAAGTTCAGCCCGGCTTCTTAGGATCCAGAAGCCCAGGTTACAGTCACTGCACACCCATTTACCGCAACTCACCCGGAAGATTCACTGTCTCAGGAGGCAGTCGGGCACATGGCTCAAATATGAATGTAGCTGGGGACGAATCACTATGTTCTCCTTTTCATAACCAGGGAGATCCAGGAATTTTTGCAGAACTTGTTTGTATAGCCAGGATTGAATCAAAGCAACTGAGAATTGGCCTCTCCAAGGAGTTCAAACGCATCATTTATGACAAGAAGGCAGACACACCAAGTGCCTCTTCCTTGACGCCAGTAGCCAATAAGGCCATCTTCTCACCCTGCTGCTGTCCACGCAGATGTCATTGCAGACTTCAGTGCTGCTTCATAACGATGATTTAGAGAACAGGTTGATTTTCAAGTATGACAAGGGTCAGATCAATAAGAAACTCTGAGAATAGCAGCCAGAGCTGTCATTGCCCATACCGTGTGCAACGGATGGCTCAGTTGTTATTCAGAAACAGACTGCTAGTGTCACCTTTAGTAGGGCTCTGACAGTCAAGACCCAGGGGTCCTCTATTATGAAAATATCCTCCTTCATCACCTGTCACTAGCAGGAGCTTGTATGACCACAGCACTTAGCAACTCGCATATGATCAACTGAAGTGACCACAAAGATAATACCCTGTGTAACAATTGTATTTTGGCAGAGAAGTAGCTGGCGTGTCCAAAGGGAAGGTGTTCTCATGGGATCTTAATACTGAAGCTGAGAAGATTCTTAGACAACAGCATGACCACAGGTTCCTCATTTGTGGGTGCAAAAATAAAAAATTCCACATGCATCATGCATGGAAGGATGTGTAGAGGATTCTGAGTCCATGAAAGCTCCCGATAGCACACCCTTTGAGTCACCATATGGACCTGAGGGTGCAGTTGTTGTCAAGCCTGCAATGCCTCCAACAATAGTGTTGGTGGTCTCAGAGCCCTCCCCTCTTTAAATGAAGAAATTGAGGGCCAGAGAGACAGAGTAATGGGATCAAACTCAACGGGGAGGGAGCAGAGCTGGCTCCCAGCTCCTGTAGTATCCATACTGCTTTCTAAAATTCCTAACATTTCCTGTTTTCCACTTATGTGTCTGTTTCCTACCATACTGTAAGCTGCCCACCAGATGCTGCAACATCTGCTGCCGCACCATTCCCAGCACCTGGAATACCCCTGGAGTAGAGCAGAACGCTCCACAAATATTTTCTGACAGACTCTCTAGAGTGTGAACATCAGAAGAACAGGAATAATATCCATCTTTCATAGAGAGCGTACAGGTGCCAGGCAGTGCTGAATACTCTTTGCATTGATTTGTTTAACTCTCAGAACAATCCTGAGCTGCACCCCATGTTGGTTTTGCCTTCTTTTAGTTAAGGACATTGCAGACCAAAGAGGTTAAGTAAATTGCCCAAGATCGCACAGAAATTGGCAGACCTGCAATTCCACTCCATTGACTGCACCACAGACCACACCCCCATATCGCCCCCCAGAATACTACCTCTTCATCCATCTCTTCTATACCTCACCCTATAAGAGTGGTGACCTACAGAATGGGCAACATGACATCCTATGAGAATCTTAGTCTGTGATTCTTCCAGGAAGCTGCTCTAGGAGCACCACACAGGGGGCCATGGTCGCAGCCTTGAATAAGGCACCCTGGGTCCCCATCTGCCTAAATGCTCTGGCTAAGTTGGCTGTTCGTTACTCTGGCTGGGTCTCTTTCTCACTTTGAAAGTAAACCCACACAGTCTGCTGGGAAAGAGTGCCCTCTGCTGACACAGATGATGTCCCGGGTCTGGACAGATGACTGTAATAAATAGGGACAAACCATCCCCAAGGCTGCTGTGTGGGCTGGAGAACACCCGCCAGCCCCAGCCAGAGCCCTCTGGATACTTCATCTGTTACTGCATCCAGATTAATAGAAAGGCCAAACCAGATGGTGAATTGTGGTTATGAATCATGAGCATACTTTATCCCTGATTTGAGTTCCCATCTGCTCCCTGGCAAAGGTGTCCCCTTCACCATCTCTGCCCTCTTGCTATTGTTTCACTGCCCTAGAATTCATGGAGAAAGGCCCCACATAAATTGGGTCATCCTATTATATAAACAAGGCCATCATTTCCTGACTTGATATAGATGATCTTTTCTCCCTACCTACTTTTTCTGCTGTTTCCCTCTATTGTGTTTACTGACTCAGTAAATATCACATGTTGTTTTCTTGTCACAGGCTCTACTTATCTTGAGATGATTCTCATGACCCACCTATTCCAATGTCTATGTCCCAGAGGAGCTGCTGCCAATGAACAAACTGTGACAATATTTTCCAGAACTAGACCCAAATTGGAAAAGAGAGGTCCCCTGAAGTTCTTGGACAAGGATAGCAACAAGCAGTATCAGCATTGCTCATCAGAGTTGATTTCCTGCTTGGCCATTTTTGTTCATATGCCCTAAAAGCAGAGTCAAGGGAAGAGGGTCAAAGGGAAGGAAATGAATCACACCTATGGAGGAGAACTTCCACCACTAATCTCAGTCAAGATTGAGTATAGGTAGTCTTTGACCTACTGGTCAGAATAAGTAAGGATCCCTAGTAAATTGAATACAAACTCCCTGAATCAGAGGACAGAACAAAGGAAAATTCAATGGCATACTGATGCAAACGCAAGAGAGAATAGAGCAGGACCTGACATGCTCTCCAAAGCTCTCTGTTGATCCCATTCTCTTTGGCTGCTTTCCTACCAAGTGTAGAGCAGAGAGAGAGAGAGACCCATATATCTCTACCAGCTTTACCCATCCCTTCCATCACGATGCTCATTTTCTAATGTCCACATTCACGGTCAGTTCATCGGAGTCCTGGATGACTCTTCTATGCATTTCCAGAATTCCTGCTCTTCGTGTTTCATATCCAAAGAGTGAACAGCTGAAGCTCATACAGAACTGTTTCTCCTTTATTTTGCTTCTCTTTCCTCCCTCACCCCGTTGCTGTTCACCACTGCCTATTGTGCTTATCAGCATTTTTAGTTAGGCCATGGGCAAACTGAGCATAGAACCTTCATCTTGTTCTCTGCTGCCTCACACGTAACCAGCACATGGTTCTCCTTACCATAGCTATTCAATAATTATTCATACAGGAAATGAAGCGTTTATTCTAAAATAGGGTTGGCCCTTCTGTGAGCTCTGGGTTGTCCTGGGAGGCTATCCAAGTACACCCCATATCACCACTGGCCCTGGAGACATCATGTTCAAAGGTACCCACTATATTCTGCCAAAAAGATACTAAATATGGAAAGTAGATATTAAGAAGGGGAAGGGGGATCAGGGGATCAGGATTATCCCCAAGGAGACCCTGGACCTAGAAACCACCAGAAAGTCTTCAAACTTCTATGCAGCTCTCTCTCTTGCTCTCTCTCTCTCTCTCTTTCTCTCTCTGACTCTCTCTGTATCTGTCTCTCTCTGTCTCTCTGTCTCTCTCTCTCTCTCTCAAATGAGAAGGGAGGGCAGAGGGAGGTTCAGGTAAGTAAAAACTTACACCACAGTATACCTTTGAGGAGGTATTCTGTCTATTGGGAAGCTCAAATGCAGATTTATAGGACAGAGACCCACATCATCAGAATGGCCACTTTCAGCAGAAAATATCCCTGCTGCTTTGCTGTGCTCAGTGGCTACCCAAGGAGAGATCTAATGGGGCTGTGGTCCCCAACTGTCCTGCAGCTAGAGGCCACTGGCTACTGTACTCCTTGGCTCTTTCTTGAGGGATATTATGGTTTATGTCTAGTTGTCCCCCCAAAGCCTCATATAGTCATGGGGTGGGGACTTCTAGAGTTTTTGATTAACTCATGATCCCCTGGGATTATGTGGATCCAAGGCTGGGATTATGGGTTTTAGTACTGCTGGCATTCTGGGTGTGAGTACTACCCCCAGCCTGGGGCAGAGAGCCTGAATGTAGTATAAGAAAAAGAGACAGACTTTCTGTAGCAATTGCTCTTTGTTGTTGTTGCTGTTTGGCCGCCATGAACTGCTGCTCTCTGCCATGTGCCCCTCTACCTTGGAGCCAGCTGAGTATGGGCTGAAACCTCCAGTAACTGTGAGCTAAATAAACCTTTTCCTTCCTTCATTTTGGGTGTTTGGTATTTGTCCCAGCAATGAGAGAAGAGTAACTAAGACCAGGGAAACGTAAGCAGGCTCCTGGGTGGCTACTACAGGGCTCCTCCCACATTCTCCAGGAGGGACCAGCAAAGTGGTCCATTCTAGCATCATTTGATGGGTAAAACATCTTAGTCCCCAAAACTAGAATCAAGGAAAGTAGATTCACTCATGGAAGACCCCAGCAACTGCTTGTCAGCACAGCCTAGTGGGCAGCTTTGAGCAAGTTTTCTCAGCAATAATAACATTCCATTGAAGGTGTGGCATGTAACATGTGTGGATGGGCCCTAGAACATTGGATCAGCCCCTAGAGCATTTGGAACCCAGCTTTAGAAGCCACCTTAATTTTGAACCAACTGTTGACTTCCTGCACCCATAAGTTTGTGAACCGACACAGGCCCCCTTCCTACCGTGACTGCTGCATCAGTATTGTTGACACGTTCCCTGCACCAAACCCATCAGCTTCACAGGACCAGCCTCAGACTAAGAATAATGCCAGGGAAAAAGGAAGACCCTGCCATTCATGTCTCTTCCCACCAGATCATCAAGTGAGATAAGCCCATAGGATACAAAGAGACCCTGGGCCTAGAAACCACCACCACCACCACCATGTTCGTTTCAATCCCTGAGTGGCTTAAAAATAGTTTATTTATGTATTTATTGTCTTTTTGAGACAGAATCTCACTATGCAATTCAGGCTGGCCTTGAGCTCACTTTGTAACTCAGGCTAGTCTCAAACCCAGAACAAACCTCCTTCCTCAGCCTCCCAAGTGCTGGAATTACACGTGTGAGCCACCACTCTAAGAGAAAATAACTTGTTTTTAAAGGCCTAAGTAATCTTCCTGGGTACCTAAACGATAATTTTATGGCAGATTGATTAAGTCTCCTGAGTTTCACAGCTACAGGTACAGATTGAAATGGTATCTGGCCGGCCACTCTTAATCCGGTATATTGTAGCTTCGCACTAAATACCTGTAAAGTCCCAGGAAAAGGCAAATATAATGATACAAAAAAATGAGGACTAAGATAAATCAATCTACTGTCAGAATATAAAAGGAATTTCTATGAACTTTGAGACCTTTAAAATTGAACAGAAGGAAGTTAAAAAAAAAAAAAAAAAAAAAAACAGAAGGACACCTTGATTACATCCAGAAAAACAGAGTAGGTAAAACTTACCAAAAGTAAATAGAGAGAGTCATTTTCTTAGCCACCTACCTTGTTTCTGTTCCTGCACCCAGCTTGGAAACACCAGTCTACCCCAGACACCAGCACACCATCAGTGTTCGATAGAAGTACTTGGGGAAAAGTCAGGATGATCCTTTTGCTGCCCAAATCATCAGTTCTTCACCAAAAGACCCCTCTTTAAAACTAACTTCAGCTTTTTTATACCCTAAGTTTTTGATGAAAAGATTTAGAGTGTATTATGGGAAAGAATTATTCCCCAAAAGTGCATATCCATCCCAACTGCTTACCTTAAGTGGGATCAGAGGATAAAAACAAGTATCACAATTAAAGCTTTCCTACTGTACATCCCCCACACACGAGCTAAACTTGAAAGAAATCCCTCAAAGCTATCCTCTGGTCAATAAAGAGAAAAATCAAAATGTGAAAGTACAGAATAGGCAGAGGTAGCTTTCCTTTCTTACACCGGGCTCAAAACCAGGGGAAGCAATTGAACCATATCAAGTGGTGCTGCCGGGCCAAGCTCAAAGCCTCACGTATGTTTTCCAACGTGGTCTGCTTTTCTACAGATTCTATTGTGCTTTGTTTCCTGCCCACTTCAAAAAATGTGAAGAGAGAAAGTTTTCAGATAATCTCTTGCCCAATTTGATAAAAGGACTACATAAAACACTAACTGGTCCTATTCTATTCAGACTTGGGTATGCAGAGCCAAACAATTCATAAGCTTAGAACACTGAGCTGAAATTATTATTAATCTAAAAATCTTCACTCTCTATACCATTTCAATCTGTACCTGTAGCTGTGAAATTCAGGAGACTTAATCAATCTGTCATAAAATTATCGTTTAGGTACCCTTTCTACCATTCCTCAAAAAGAAAAGAACACAAAAGATATAATAACCATTTTCATCACCAAAGAATATTATTAATGACTTTCTACGTTTTTAAAGCCAACCACTATAACCTCCACCTTTTCTTAATTAAACAAGAACTATAAACCAGCAGGTGCAAAATACATGTCACCAAAACTTTCATACACAATCTTCCAACTAAATTCTGAGAACATTTCTTTGTTAACTAGGATTAAAATTCAAGACTCACTGTGATATTATGATACCATATAATTTTTCAAGGATTTTATGAAAACATACTAAACTGTAAACTAGAGTTTTGTTGGTGAAGGATGCTAAAATGTAATTCTTTCTTTCTTTATATTTTGTTTCATATTTGTAGGTCTGCTGTCCTAGAGATTCTATTTCGCTTCTGCTTCCAGCCCCTCCCCCAAAAATATTTTGCAGATAACCACTTGCCAATTTGATAAAAGGCTACATAAAACACAAACAAGGTTTATCCTACTCCAACTTTAATAAGCAGAACCAAACAACTCATGTGGACAGGGCTAAGTAACTGTCCATCTAAAAAATTTTATTTCCCCTTTTGTTTCGTTTCTGTAATATCCTTGACTATTAGCATGTGTGTATCTATCAACAGGCACAATCTGATGTTTACCAATTGACCAAAATGAAATTATTAATGTATGTTTGAATAGACCAAGGTATGTTAATTCTTCACAAATCTGCCACTACAGACACTCTATATATATATATATTTTTTTTTTTTTTCCAGTACCAGGGATTGAACTCAGAACCTTGAGCTTAGTGAGGCAGGCACTTATGCTGCTGAGCTATCTCCCCAGCCCCTTAAATTAAATATTCTATGAAATGTAAAATGATAATTTTACTTATTTTCAGTTTGTGAGGCAAGGTTGTACTGTTTCTTTCTGCTTTTCAGATAAGACTCTGAATTTCTATAGTGTGCATTATTTTTCTATTTAAAAAATAAGACTCGATTTCTTCAATATTATCATTGGACTCAAGGCAGGGCACGGCCGTGAAAGCACTTCTGACTGTGCTTGCATCTGAGGTTCAGGCTGCGGGGCCAGAGCTGGGCCACTGCTCCTGCTCCACATGGGGAATGTCTTTCTGAAGACACCGCAGTGCACTGAGAACAGCTAAGTCTGCATCATCAGGGCTGCTCCCACCCAACCCGGACCCAAGCTGGGGTGAGTGTGCAGATGGAAGGAGAACACAGCCACCTTTGGGAGCCAGAGACAAGGTCATTTCCCTCCCTGGAGATATGAGAGGCCTCCTGGGGTGAAAGTTTCCTAGGGTGAAAGACCCCTGTGCTGAGTGTTAAAGGATCAGTCCAGTTCTCTGGACAAAGGATAACATGGAACAGAAGTTTGAATTTAGGGGACCAACACTTGATTTAAAACCAGAGATTCAACTACCACTAGTGCTGGAAGGGAGATACCAAGGAATGTTCCCAAGAATCCTGAAGTCAGAGCTCACAGCCAGACTTCAGGATGCACAAAACCATTGCCTTGGGGCCGGGGAGATGGCTAAGTGGAATTAGCACTTCCCTGGCAAGCTCAAGCACCTGAGTTCAATCCCCGGTTCTGCAAAAAAAAAAAAAAAAAAAAAAAAAAAAAAAAAAAATTGCCTTGAGGCAGGGGAGTATCACAATTCCTGACTTGAGATTGTACTAAAGGCTACTATGATTTTTAAATAAAAGCATGGCACTAACAAGAGAAAACCAGACCTGAGGATCAGTGAAATAGATTAAAAGGTGAAGAAACAACTATAGACAAACTCCGCCGCCTTATCTTGGACAAAAGATGCCACATTCACAGGGAGAAAGACAGCCTCTCTAATAAATGGCGCTGGAAAACCTGGCTCTGCACATGCCGAAGATTAAAACTGAAAATATATCTGTCACCATGCACTATGCTACATTTGAAATGGATCAAAGATCTAGATATTAAAACAGGAACTTTTTATTTTATATTTAAATATTCTTTTTTTGGTTTTTTTGTTTTTTTTTTTTTTTGGAACCAGGGATTGAACTCAGGCCCTTACACTTGCCAGGGAAGCACTTATTC
The DNA here is from genome assembly GCA_004027165.1 of Ctenomys sociabilis. Classification (NCBI taxonomy): domain Eukaryota; kingdom Metazoa; phylum Chordata; class Mammalia; order Rodentia; family Ctenomyidae; genus Ctenomys; species Ctenomys sociabilis. The sequence goes on from PVKA01016479.1 coordinate 44,477, forward strand.
CACTGAGCCATTTCACCAGACAACTTTTTTATTTTAAAGAGAATAGAAAAGTAATAGATAAGACATTAGAAAAAATACACAGTTTTTTTAAAAACAGAGAGAATGATGGGTACTCAACAGTGGTTGCTGCATTTCACATTGTTGTCTTCCATGTAGCTGCTCAAATTGTAGATATAAGCATGTAAAATTGATCCAAGTAAAAATTTTGAGCATTATCTACTACATCCAAAACACCAATAGAAATTAGTAGTACAATCATCTTAGTTATCCTGTGTATATGCCTATGTGATTTGTTCCCTTCCTTGTTTTTTTTTTTCCTGTTCAGCAAAATTCAGTATTTACTTTTGTAATATTTTATAAATGAAATTTTCTTCAACTTGTATCCATTTCCCAGGGCTTATGGACCCATTCATACTCTCCATATTTAGAATCAAGAGGTTCCTTTCTGAAGAGATCTTAATTTTAAGGTAAAATGTGGTCCAAGTTCTTGAATTCCCACTTTGTTTTCACTCTTGAACATATAGCTATGAAATTTGAAGAAAATGTACTCCCTTTGATTGTGGAATGTAGCAACCTGTCTTCCAATAAGTTGAGGATAATGGGGAAAAAGAGAAACAAACATGCATCCAATTAAATGATCTAATCTTGTTGTAAAGTTGTTCTAATTATTTCAGAGGGGGCTGGGGAGATAGTTCAGTGGAATAAGCACTTTTTTTCTTTTTTTTTTTTTTTTTTGTCTAGACCTGTCAAAGATGGGCGCTCCATTGTCATTAAACCAATTTAGGTGCCAGAACTCAGTGACACAATCCAACACAGTCCAGCATTCCACAATAATAGTGAGTTATCTGAAGAAGTTGTTGACTGTAGCCATTTACAGCTCAACTTATTATTATGGCCCCTGTTGTATACCTCACTTTTATACTTTTCTGTTGGATGGTTAAGACCAAGATAGATCAAGACCTATATACCAAAAGATGTAGCTTTTGTTTCTGATGAGGTCAGTGAAGTCCTCTCAGGGTTTATCTTGTAGTCCTGTACCTTACTCTGTAGATCCTTTGTCTGTGTCATCCATGCAGATGAGTCACGGCCAATGCTTGACCAGTTTGCTCTCCATGAGAGCCTGAGAGAAAGTTTTCTGTCCATGTGACTCTCCCCAGGAACACTATAGATCATCAGTCTCTTTCCTGATGGCTCCATAATCTCCTTGATCAGAAAATTTGGGGCACAACTGAGTTTCATGATGTCACAGTACAGGTTCTCCTATGTCCTGAGTCTTTGCTGACCTTGGAAGGCTAGGGCCAAAATGTTGGCTGGCCTTGCGGCTCTTCTATTTCTCCAATTTTGATCTGTGAAGTTAGGTTGTTAACTCCAGAAGAGAAGCTGATTAGTATCCTGCAGCATATGCCGTTCAGATTGCCCTAACTATCTGATTCAAAAAAGGGTATACAAAGGAAGAATCATGATGTGTGTGTATAAACAGTACAGTTAGGATAAATATGCCGTGCTTCTGCATAATTCTATGAGAAGCAAGATTTGCACTAACAGTGGTTGGACAAGATAGTATGCCGGCTTCTAGTACTATGGACAACCACCAAGAAGATAACAAGGTAGAAAAGTATTAATTATTGAATCTGTTATATAATTCAGCTATAAAAAATTAGGTAAGTATATAGCTACACTCTCTTAATTCACTGATTAAAGACATCTGCTATAATAATGTCTGTAAGTATATCATGTTTGCACCTTCTATGATGCCAAAACATTATGAAAACAGTTTGCAATGTATTAATTTATCCAATCTGTCCTGTTAATTTGCCTTGATACTGTCTCATTGCTATTTGCGCTTCAATAAAAATAGATAAATAAAAAGTAAAAACCGCTTCCCTGGCAAGCTCAAGGGCCTGAGTTCAATTCCTGGTTCTGCATAAATAAATAAATGAATAAATAAATAATTTCAGGTGCATGTTCTGTCCTTGTCCTTGTTAGGTCCTTGTCCCTTTTCTTAATTTCTTTTCGAAGACAAACAAAAATGAGCAGTTGGACTATTTGACAAGTGACCCAAAATAAGTCCATTTGGTGTTTTGCGACCTTCATTTACCACAATTAGATCAGTGAAATCTCTTGAGATGCACTGTGGAATAATTTTTTTCAGAGCCGGTCCCCTTCTATAACAAACATGTGAACTGGGTATAACTGTTGAGAGCTGCTGGCAGAGTTTTACTGTTCTCCCATGGGGTCTACCTGATACAATAAGAGTCTTGGGAGAAGTTTCTCTGTTGAAGCAAGGAGCAAACTCATCTGTCGCTTTATCATAAGCAGCCTCTTCATCACTAGAGTCTACTGTAGTTTCTTCATGCCTTGGTTGTCATTGGGCCCGGCTTTGGTGGAGCCTTATCGTCGAGAGGTTGATTCTCTTTTTTAAGTTTTTTCTCAACTTCTCCTTCCCCTGCTGCTGTTTCCACTGCATGAATGTTAAGTGTCTCCGCTGCTTGTTCTTAATTTCTGAAATGCTGAAGCCTGGGGGAAAGGCAGTCATTTTCGGAGGCTGGACCTCGCCTTCCATCGCTGGATCCCCGGGGACTGCAGCCTCTGGAGCGTCTGCTTCAGCAGCTTTCCTTTTCAAGGCTTTCTTCGGGCTGCGGCCACTCCCCACCCCACCCCCCTCCGCCGTGTTGTTTTTTGTCCCTGTTCCCTTCCTTTTTTTTTTTTTTTCCTTTCTTTTCTTCTTTCCCTCAAATTAGTTGTTCATTCCTTGTGAGCAGTTTCTTTCTCTTATTATATCCATCGTATCTTTCAGATTTTGTTTATTCTTTCAAGTTCTTGCACTAGGAAGACAATATGATGTTTACACATGTGGGTCCGATTTATTGCATTTATGAGTGTAGTTCTAGTTATGTCCATTTACCTAGAAAAGCGTCATGCTTTTCTTTCTTTATAGCTGAGTAATACTCCATTGTAAGACAGAAACATTAAATCTGCTGGGAGGTAGAATAGATAAAAATCTTGAAGACAGTGATGGAGACAAAGACTTTATGAACAAAATCCTGATTGCACAGGAACCATCACAAAGAATCAACAACTGGGATCTCATCTTATTAAAAAGCTTTTGCATAACAAGAGATACCACCAACTGAATGAAGAGGCAATCCACGATGTGTCGAAAATGTTGTCCAAATGTTCTTCAAACAAAAGATTACTGTAAAGAACATATAAAGAACTAAAAAAAAAAAAAAAAAAAAAAAAAAAAAAAAAAAAAAAAAAAAAAAAAAAAAAAAAAAAAAAAAAAAAAAAAAAAAAAAAAAAAAAAAAAAAAAAAAAAAAAAAAAAAAAAAAAAAAAAAAAAAAAAAAAAAAAAAAAAAA
>PVKA01016480.1:0-19192 GCA_004027165.1 Ctenomys sociabilis
ACACCTCAGAAGGGAAGAGAGAAAATGAGAAAAAAAAAACCACTTCCAGCATTGATTTGATTTTGCAGGACTGGCGACAACACAGGACGGGTGCTGAGCTTTTCCCAGCCCTTCTTATTAGAACTTGCAATCCTCCTGCCTTAGCCTCCCAGACTGCTGGGATTACTAGTACCTATGTATTACCACTTCAGGCCTGTAATCCCTATTTATTTATTTACTTACTTACTTACTTATTTAGGGGTACTGGGGACTGAACTCTGGCCCTTCAACTTGTCAGGCAGGTGTTCATGCTGCTGAACTATCTTCCCGGCCCATAATCCCTTTATATAGTGGCATTAATACACTCGTGAAGCAGATTCCTTATTACCTAAAAAAGCACCCAAGGGCCCCACCTAGGAACTCTGCTGCACTGGAAATTAATGTGGTTCCAACATGTGAATTTGAGAGCACATCACCTTCCAACTTCTACTCAGTCCTTCCAGCTTATGTTACAGCATGTGTCTGGATGTCCCCCCAGGGTTCATATGCACATAGGTGGGACCTTTCAGAGGTAGCTGGATCTAAGGCCCCTGATATTGGGAGTAAGGGGGCTAAATTAGCCCACTGACTGGAATTAGCGTACTTCCAAGAGGCTGGCAGCCTGGACGGGACAAAAGGAAAAGGCTGCTACTGCTGCCTGCTGTCTCGTGCCTGCCCTGCCATGGGCTGCTTCTCCTCTGCAGTGCCCCTCTGCCCTGCCACCCTGCTGTGGAGCCTGCTAAGGGCTGAAACCCCTACGAAGTGTGAGTAACCTTTCCTCCTTTAACTCTGGGCATTGGGTACTTTAGTCTCTGCAAGGGGGAAAGTAAGACAGTTACTAAGAAGACCTCAATCGTGTTTGAAGGCTCAGCATGCCCTAAAAGAAACTCTCATCTCCCCAGAACACCATCTTAGCAAGGAAGAAGTACACACAGCAGGGAGTCCCGGAAAGATGCTACTTTCCTGATGAAAAGGGACAGACCCAAGACACAAACCATCTGCTAGTATCCCTTACATTTCCTGTCTCCTGAAGCCTGGCTATACAAAGGGACTACGAGAATTTGGATATTCCCGCTTACAAACTTACCTTAAGGAACAAGCTCTGGTAGCTCTGCTATGCACAACTAAATAATCTAATAGGTCGATGATTTTGGCCATCGAAATGAAAAAGCAATTATAACTGCAAGTCAAGGAGGACGCATGCCCTGCTATGTAACCACATATGTAATAATTTAGTAGGTAGCTCTTTCTCATATTGCAAGATGGCGGACAAAAAAACTGAGAAGCCAGACATTTTTTTGGTGTGTGTGTGTGTGTGTGTGTGTGTGTGTGTGTGTGTGTTTGGAAGTCTTCTTTATTGGAAAATAAATACAGAGTCAAACAGGTGGGCCAGCCAACATCTGCAGTTATGGATGGCAAAAGGAAGGAATCTGTCTTGCTCAGAATTCAGATTTCCATGAGCTGGTCATTTCCCACAATCACCTCATTTGTTCGTTTAGCTTTGGCTTCGATCCTCTGGCCACATCCAATCAAACAGTCCTTAGTGTCTGCTCCCTTCTCAATCACAGCATTATTGCAGATGATGCTGCCCTGGATGTTGCTTCCTTCTTCCACAGTGACTGAGTTCATGAGAAGGCAACTGGTAACAGTCACCCTATCTCCTACGAGACAGGAGGAACCAATCACTAAGCATTTAATTGATGACTTTTCTCCAACCTGTGTATCTGGTCCAATGAGGCTGTCAATTCCAACCAGGTGTTTGCTGGCAATCTGTGCTGATGAATGGACCAATGATTCTTCAGGACAAAGAACAGGCAGCAATTTAGGCACCTGTCTGTTTGCTTCCATGTAGAGTCCCAGTGTGCTCACTGTAGAACAGAGACCTTCTTTCATGATGTGCACGTAGCAGCGCACCTGTGATGTGGACAAGTCTTCCCATCTATCTCTGCGACAGGCATTCCAACAGGTGTCATAGGGGGCCGAGGGCAGAGTATCGCCTTCTTTTATAAAACTGTAAATATCTAAGGATTTTGGTTCCTTTTTCTTTACATCCTCCTCTTTTTCTTCTTGTCCCTGTTGTGAGGAAGCTGAGGAAAACTGTTTTCTTATTAGGTATGGAATCAGCTCACTTCGGATAGATGTGATTGAACTATTTTCCATTAGGAAATCTACAACATATGTTTTCAAGCAGTACAGATGAGCATCCACGAGGCCAGTATGGAAGTGTATTCTGGGGTACTTCTGCAGGATGGATCCCTTAATGACCAGCTCTTTATCCAAATCTGCTTCATTAGCCATGAAAAGTAGCCTTTTTTCCTGTGCTGTCCACTCCAATGAAGTCATGCTGTTCCACTGTTTTCTTTTTCCCCTTTTGACCTGGAACTGGCTCCAAGCTGTCTTGGCCTTTTCTCATTAACATGGCGAGTGATGCATCATAAGCTCTGAACAGGTCCACAACTTCATGTAAGGCAACATCTGTTATTAAATCACAGCTCAGGATCAACACATCTGTCTTAAGTTTTGGATATATGTAGCGCAAAGAATCTGCAGTTCCCATGTCAGCATCATCAGGAATACACACAATGTCTGGCTTGATTTTCATCTTGAATTCTGCGCTTAAAGCCTTTTGGACATCCTTGGTTGTAATCACAATGACTTCTTCAAATCCAACACGCTCAAGCAGGTTCAGTGGGTACCAAATTAAAGGTTTGTTCCCAACTGGAAGCAAAGGTTTAGAAATGCTGGAAGTCAGGTCTGTCATCCGAGATCCCCCACCAGCTGCCATCACTACTGCTTGAAATTCCATTATTTATAAACCGGATCAGCCAGCTTTCGCGCGGTTGGACAGACAGAAGCCACAACTTTACCTCAGCTTCCAGCACGTAGCCACACTCCCCGAAGCCAGACATTAAAGAAAAGAAACCCAAAGCCAAGAAGGCTGCTGCCAGTGGCACTGGTAAAAAGGATAAGGTGAAGGCAAAAAAGTCCAAGAAGAGTCAGCCCCACTGCAGCCGAAATCCTGTCCTGGTGAGAGGAGTTGGTAGCTACTCCCAATGCACTATGTATTCCAGAAAGGCTTTGTACAGGAGAAAGTACACAGCTGCTGAATCAAATCTGAGAAGAAAAAGGAGGAGGAAGTTCTTGCTACAATCACAAAATCAGGCGGTGAGGACAAGAATGGAGGTACCCAGGTGGTTAAGCTTTGAAAAATGCCTAGATTCTACCCTACTGAAGATGTGTCCCGGAAGCTCTTGAGCCATGGCAAGAGACCCCTCAGTCAGCATGTGAGGACACTTCGAGCTAGCATCACTCCCGACACCATCTCAGTCATCCTCACCGGGCGTCACAGAGGCAAGAGAGTGGGCTTCCTGAAGCAGTTGGCCAGTGGCTTACTACTTGTGACTGCCCTCTTAGCCTCAATGGTGTTCCTTTACGGAGAATACACAAGAAATTTTTCATTGTCACCTCTACAAAAATTGATACCAGCAAAGTGAAAATTCCCAAACACCTCACTGATGCTTACTTCAAGAAGAAGCTGCAGAAACCCAGACACAAGGAGGGTGAGATCTTCAACACCAAGAAAGAGAGATACCAGATTTCAGAGCAGCACAAGGTGGATTAGAAAACAGTGGACTCACAAATTTTAGCAAAACTCAAAGCTGTTCCTCATAGCTCTGGAGCTACCTGCCATCCATTTTTGGCTCTGACATCCTAATTAAATAACTGATACATTTTTTAAAAAGAACTTAGTACGTAATATATGCTGTACAAGGGATGCTTCAAATCAGTATGCAAAGATAAACAATAATGACTGGAAACAAAATTAAGCTAACATGGCAACTTTGTAATATATAATGGATAAATGATGGAAATACAAAAGCAAAACTCATAAAAGTACTCAAAAGAAACTGACTTGATAGCTCAGTGGACTAAGTGCCTGTTTAGGTTCAATCCCATCCCAGCACCACAGGCCCCACCAGCCCCAACCTGAGGATAAAAAAAGGTAAAGATTGTCAGAGTCTGTATCGTAAACATTTCCAGCCAGACAGCCAGGCTTGGTGGCATACACCTGTAATCATAACTCCTCAGGAGGCTGAAGCACAAGAAGCACAAGTTTAAGCCCCGCCTGGGCAACTAAGCAACACCCTATTTCAAAATCAAAGAAAAAGAAACACTGAGGAGATGGCTCAGTGGAATAAGCACTTCCCTGGCAAGCACAAGGGCCTGAGTTCAATCCCTGGTTCTGCCAAAAAAAAAAAAAAGGCTCAAAACTCCTTGGTCTAATCCCCAGGACTATGATAAATACATACTGATATGAATCAGATCAATACATAGCAACTGATTGACTTTCAATGTCCACTATCATGAAATGCAACACAAAACTAAGCTGGTCATCATGCCTCAGCCTTACAAAAACACTGCAACACCAATAGCAAGGCTGCAGTGCTACCCTCACCACTCACATCATCACTTGCAAGTGAAGGGCCAGGGAGATGGCTCAGTAGAAAAGCGCTTGCCTGGCAAGCACAAGGGCCTGAGTTCAATCCTCAGTTCTGGGAAAAAAAATAAAAATTTAGCGGGAGCAGTTAGACAAAGCAAAGGAGAAAACCAACAGGAAAGGGGGAGTCCAGTTGTATTTGCTTGCAGATGGTGTGATCCTCTACAGAGGTGACTCTGAAGCCTCCACCATAAGACTTCTAGAGCTAACACGCAAATCTAATGAAAGAGCAGGCTATAAATCAATATTTATAAATTTAGTGGCTGTCCTGTATACCAATAGATTAACTGAGAAAGAAATCAGGAAAACAGTTCCAATCATAATAACTTAAAAAAAAAAAAAAACTAAGAATCAATCTAATCCAGGAGGTAAAAGACCTCTACAATGAAAATTTCAGAACACTTAAGAAGAAAATCGAGACTGGGCATAGCGGGACATGCCTGTCATCCTAGCATTCAGGAGGATGAGGCAGAAGGGTCACCACGAGTTTGAGACCAGCTGAGGCTACATAGTGACTCCAAGTCCAGCCTGAGAGCTGGGCATGGTGGTGCATGCCTGTAATCCCAGCACTCAGGGAGGCTGAGGCAGGAGGATTCTTGCGAGTTCAAGACCAGCCTGAGCTACAAAGTGAGCTTAAGGCCAGCCTGAACTGCATAATGAGACCCTGTCTCAAAAGGAAAAAAAAAAAAGTCCAGCCTGAATTGCACAGTGAGGCCCTGTGTCAAAAACAAAAAGACAAAGAAAGAAATTGAGGAAGACACCTGAAGATGGAAAGGCCTCCCAAGTCTAGGGGCTGGCAAAAGTAACACTTAAAATGGCCATGTTACCAAAAGTTATCTTCAAGGGGCCGGGGAGATGGCTCAATAGAATAAGTGCTTGCCTGGCAAGTGCAAGGGCCTGAGTTCAATCCCTGCTCTACTCCCCCCCCAAAAAAGCTATCTTCAGATTCAATGCTATTCCTATCAAAATACCAATGACATTTTTCATAGAAATATAAAAAATAGAGGCATATGGTGACGCACACCTCCAATTCCAGCACTCAGGAGGCTGAGGCAGGAGAATCACTTCAAGTTTTAAGCTGGCCGAGACTACAAAGCAAGAATTTATTGCAAAACAAGTAGAAAAACAATCCTAAAATTGATAAGGAAACCCAAAAGACCTAGAACAACCAAAGCAATGTTAAGCAAAAAAGAAATTGAGGAAGGCAACATAATACCCAATTTCAATTACACTACAACATCACAGGAACAGAGATAGCACAGTACTGGCACAAAAAGACACACAGAGCAGTGGAATTGAATAGCAGACACAGAAATGAACCTATGCTACTACCGTCAGAAGCTACTCTTCAGTGGTATGCAGACAAAATAGAGTATTATTCTGCCATAAAAAGCAAGGGAGTTTTGTCATCTCCAGGCAAACGATCTGAAGATCCGATTGCATGAAATAAACTAGACTCAGAAAGAAAATGTCACACGTTCTCCCTAATATGTGGGATCTAAACAGATGGTAAGAAAGTAGAAGGGAGACTGTCATTAGACAAGAGAATAGGATAAGGGGCAGAGAAGGGGTGTGTGTGGGGGGAACAGCATAAAGGGAGGCGATCAAAATATATGCAGTAGAAGCTGGGGTGATAGCTCAGCAGCACAAGCACCTGCCTGGCAAGCACAACATCCTGAGTTTGATTCCTGGTACCCCCTAAAAAGCAACAATAACAGATTATATATATGTGCCCTGGGAACCCCCCCACACACAAAGTATAAAAGTTGGAAGACAGCAGGGAAAGGAAGGCACGGGGCAAAAACTAAAGTGTGTTACACGCCATGTATGAATCCACCAGAATGAAACCCATTAATTTGTATAACCAACATACGCTACTTAAAAAGGCATGAAGAAAAAATAGTAAGATGAAATTTTTTTTTAAAACTACAATGAATATGGATAAAAATTATATTCTGATATTGCAAGCTCTTACAAATCAATCCGAGAAAGACAAGCAGGGCTGGGGACACACCTCAGTGCCCAGCCCGCAGGAAGCCCTGGGCTCAATTCCCAGATGTGCACGGCCACGCAAAACAACAAACAAACAAAACAGACAACAGGAAATAATATGGAAAGAGAGTTCATACAAAAACCAGTAATAGGGCCAGCCAAGTAGCTCAGCAGATTAAAGCACCTGCAAGCAGGCACAGGGACCAGGGGTTCAATCCCTGAGCCTGCTGTGCCCGCCCACCCCTGGGACGCACTGAGATGGCAATTTAGACTGGGCCTGGCGGCATGAGCCTGTAATCCCAGCTCTTGGGAGGCTGTAAACAGGCAGATCATTATGAGTCCAATCTAGTAGTGAGACCCTGAACACCCTATACATCCTTTCCTAAAAAAAATTTTTTAAAAAGTGATAGTGATCAGATTAGAAGCAGACCACCCAGCTGAACCAGGTGGCAGCACCCCACCTGGGAGGCTCCCAGGGCCTACAGGCTCTCCACACTGCTACCTCCATTCTTGGCCCCCACACAGTCTATTCTTGACAGAGGCTGTAAATTACAAGCCAGAGCACCTATTCTTCAGTTGAAAATCCACCAGTGGCTCCCATCTCAGAACAGAAGCCCTGGCCTTCCACAAATCCACCTCCAGCATGCAGCATCAGCTCCCATGCTCACCCTGCCTGTCCCCTTCCCCTTCTCTCTCTCTGCAGTCAGCTCCTGGAAGGGCAGGCTGGCTCTGGCCTTTCCACTTCCTCTTCCCCTTCTCCAAGGTCCACAGGGCTCACCCCTCACCCCTGCTCCCCACAAGCATTGCTACTCCGTTTGCCTGCTCAGCGAGACCATCCCTGGCTGCCTACCCCCTGAAGTTCCTTCCAACAACTCTGGGGCTGGAACTCCCAGGCATGCCAGGAATTTGGACTCCTTTCCAGCTATGCCACCCACCATAACCCCACTACACTCCAGCCTTCCCACCCTCACAGCCCTCGGTGGTCCAGAGTGCTACCTTTTGTTTGCTTGCTTCTGGATCAGAAGTACGTAGACCAGCAGCTCCACAGACCAAGCACTCAAGACAGCACACAGAATGCATGAACGCTGTGGACTGATACACAAACACTTGGGCAAGAAGGTGGGAGGAAGCATAGGAAGCAGAGAGAAGGGTGTGCTCAGAGCCCCCACCGAGCAGCAGGGAACAGAGCAGGCAGGCCCTGTAGGCTAAGGACAGACTTTGGACTTTTCCAGTCAGCCACAGGAAGCTGTTAAGCTAGGGAGTGACACCAAGTGAATCTCTCACATACCTCCAGGCTTTGCTGGGAGATAAGACTGGCAGGTGGGGAGGCCTGTGAGTGCCTAAACTCAAAGAATAGCTGACCCCACTCCGGCCTGAGGCACCAAAATAGGGGGTAGAAAAAGGAAGTGAATTACAGGAATACACTTGGGGTAAAATCAGCAGGCGTGAAAGGACCCATCACCAAAGGAAGGAAAGTGAAAGGGCACCAGCAGCCTGGCGGGCGTGGTGGTGCAGGCCTGTAATCCCAGCACTTGGGAGGCTGAGGCAGGAGGATTGTTGTGAGTTCGAGACCAGCCTGAGCTACAAAGTGAGCTTAAGACCAGCCAGAATTGCATAGTGAGATCCTGTCTCAAAAAGACAAAAAGAAAAGAAAAAGAAAGGGCACCAGCCCATTTTACATGCCTCCAACAGGGTGTGCAGGCTGCAGGGAAAGAAGAATGTGAGGAGGTGAAGCAGAGTACGGCCAGGAAACCCTGGATCTGAGATCACACGGAGACATCCAAGTGGGCATTTCCAGCCAGTGGTCGGATGTCCAGGCGTGTCCACCATAACATCCCCGAATTGAGTCAGCATGGTGCTGGGTGTGGAGGGCCCACATGAGTATTGCTGCCAACAGCAAAAAGGAGAGCTGGAGGGGAAGATGGTGCCGCTGGTGCTCTGGAGGAGGTTGTCAGGCTGGCTTTCCTGACATGAACTCAGCTGTTCTCACGGTTGGAAGAGCTCAGGGCCACACACTGCAATTCTCTCCAGGGAGTGCTGGTCCTCCTTAAACCTTGAGCATTGCTTCCTGGCCCCAGTGCAGAGCCCTCAGCTGCTGGCACAGATCCTTGATCCCGCTGGTACAGACTTCCTAGCTTCCACCCTGACCACTGAGCCTTTCCAGTGCAGATCCATGAAGCGGACCTACATGAGACATTGTCATGGGCTCTAGGCCTCCTGCTGGACTCATGCAGGACACTGCTGTGGAACCCAGGCCCTCAGCTAGATTCTCTGGATCTCTAGAGCACTGCCAGATTGCCCACACTCTTTTGCATATGACTCTTTGAATGAATGTTATAAAATAATCCTATAAATTATGTGTCTTTAATTAAAATAGTTCCCCTTACAAACATTGGCTAGAAGGTGAGAGTGACCAGGTACAGATGCAGTATGTGATGTAACACTGTAGATTTGAACCTGGCTACTCATGGGGCACTGAACAATCCTAAGAGTCACAGGCAAAGATCTGTGATTCTGAAAACTCATGATGGCCAGCAAACAGAACAGTAAGGGATGAGTCCTAAGAGATGGGTGAGGGAGCAGAGGCTGAACAAGAACAGGAGCCATGGGGAGGAGAGAACACACTCCCCTCGGTCACCACTCCAAGCACCTGCTGGAGACAGTGCTAAACTACAAACTCAGACTGTGTAGGCTGCCCACTGTACCAACACTGAAGACAAAAGCCACACTCCTGGGGGCATCCATGCTTCTGTCCTGACTACCTGTGGTGGACTGACAACTGGTGGTCAATTTCAGACACCCAACTTCAGATACCCAGTGTGGTGCTGGGTGTGGGGGCCCACCTGAGGGCTGTTGCCAGCAGCATAAGAGGCAGAACTAGAGAGAAGACACTTAGAGGCTGTTAGGGAAGCTGCTGAGAGGCTGTAGAAGCTGTTGGTTCTCTTAGAGAACCTTGTCATCCTGGCTTTCCCAGTGACTTTGGTTGTTGCCTTAAGAGGAGGAGCTTGGGACCTCATTGTCACTGAAGATGGCTGCAGTTCACTTTGCAGAGCTCAGGCCCTCATCTTGAGCATCACATCCTAGCTCCAGAAGGGAAGATGATACACAGCTTAGCCTCCTGGAAAAGCTTGTCATGTTGGCTTTCCTGATGGGAACTCAGCTTTCCTCATCGCTGAAGGAGCTTGGGACCTCTATTGCTGAGGATAGCTCTGGTACTTTCGGGGGAACTCCAGTGCTTACCTTGAGTGTTGCTTCCTGGGTGCAGTGCAGATCCCTCAGCTGCTGACACAGATCCTTGATCCCGCTAGCACAGACTACCTAGCTTCCACTCCTGACCTTTGGACCTTTCCAGCACAGATCCGTGAAACAGGCCTGTGCGAGACACTGTCATGGGCTCCAGGCCTCCATGTGAACTTGTGGGAGGCCTGTTAGGGGCCCTAGGTCTTCAGCTGCATTCATGCAGGCCGTTAGGATCCAGGCCCTCAGCTGGACTCTATTTCCTGCACTCTCTTTGCATATGACTCCTTGGGTGACTACTATAAAATAAGTATCCTGTATTACATCATTCCCCTAGCAAAACCCCAGACTACAACACTATCTCTGCAGATTCTGACTACCCAATCCCCACCTAATTCAAGGCCCTGCTGCAATTCCAGAACTTAGCTACATGTCAAGCAATGTCCCGTGCACCTTCTGCAGACTTTCTTCTTGCACCGTGAAGGAAGAAAAGCAGCCCTGCCACCCAGGAACTGGCCCTCTCCCCTGGGCCAGGCCTTTCTTTACCTGGTGGGCAGTAGGCCCGGCAAGCACAATGAGGCCACGATGTTCTGCTGTTAGACACAAACAACCTTGCAGAACACCAATATAAGGATACTCTGCAACAGTGACAAAATGACACTTCATAACTTTGGGCCACTATGCCCCCACAAGATACCGAACTTCCGTTCTCCCAGCTGATGAGTGACTGTGGCTTCTTCATGATTTAACATCAAGCCTACTCAAGCCAAACATCTTTCTACAAAGGACTGAGTGGGCTGCCCCACCAAGACAGTACTTGCCTCCTCTTGGCCAGGCAAGAGGACTGGTAGGTCCTAGGCAGAGTAGAGACCTGACCAGAGAACACTGCACGATGGACATGGTCAAGTGGGGGGTGGTGCGCACTAAGTCTTGTGTTGCTATAACAAAATACCTGTGGTTGGATATGTTATGAAGTAAAGGGGTTCATTTCTCTTCCAAATCAGATAGCTATAAAGATACAATAGCAAATTCCAGTTTGGGAAAGGCACAAGGCTCAGCCACATGAGAATGTGGAAGAGATGTACATGGGAGAGGTCTCAAAGGTGAGGAGGCGCCAGCCTTATCTATCTTACAATAACCAATCAAGTTCCACAGGAGCAAAAGCTCCCTCCCTCAAGAAACACACAAAAGCCTCTTACCATGCATGGTGGTGCAAGCTTGCCATCCCAGCACCCAGGAAGCTGAGGCAGGAGGCTCACCTTTTTGTTTTGTCTTACAAACAAACAAAAAGAACGTATTATTCCCTGCCAAAGGGCCTAATGCTTCTCCGAGGTGCCACCTCTGAGCTTGGTCTGGGGACCAAGCCGCCACATGAGCTATGACAGGGACGAACCATATTCAATCCAAGCCAGCTACCACAGCGAATGTTCAGGGGATGCCTACTGCAGCATAGAAATCAGTGAGCACAAACCTAATACACCTGACCAGAAAACTGCTGACAGGAGCCGATGACCATGACAAGGCCCACAGAAACAACCGACAGTGAACAAACATGGCAACTCTAAGGCGGCTCCACCACCACCCCCAAAGAGCTCTGTGCCAAAGGAGAGAGCAGCAAAAACAGAAGAAATAGGCCTGTTGGTTCCCAGGGCAACCAACTGGCTTTTTAAAAGTTATTTTAGGGATTTTATAGCCTAACTCAGGGTGGCAGGAACCAGCCAGATCCATGGCTCAGATATATTTAGCAACTTCCAACTGGAGGTAAATCCAAACTATGTACTCAGGGCTTTCACTTTGCGCCAGATCCTGGGCTAGGAGCTTTGTATCAACTGTCTCATTTAATACTCACACCTTAAAGGTAAGTTCTCCTGTTAGCTCCATTTTTTTTTTTTTTTTTTTTTTCAGAACAAGGAATTGAACTCAGACCCTTATGCTAGCCAGGGAAGTGCTTATTCCACTGAGCCATCTCCCTGGCCCATTAGCCCCATTTTAAAGGTAAGAAGACAGAGACAAATAGAGTAATTTGTCAATCATTCTTGCAAGGTGTTAAAGGTGATGTCACAGCTTTGAACAAGATTTAAGAGTTTAATGTGTTTAATGTGGCAAAATGAAGATGTTTATCACACCCCCATGGGAGCAGACAGACAGAAAAGTATTAGGACCTTTAAGAGGAATTAATGTATTTCTTTTGTTTTGAGACAGTGCCTTGCTGTACAATTCATTTCCTAAAAATGAACTTCTGAAGTCCCACACTCCCTTTACACATTTTCAAAGGAAATACAACACTCTGAGAGCCAGGGAGATAGCTCAGTTTAATAAGTTCCTGCCTGGCAAGCGCAAGGTCCTGAGTTCAATCCCTGGTATTACAAAAAAAAAAGCTTGGATGAAATTCACCCAGATGGCAAATACCTGTGGTGTTTATAAGCCAGGACTTATCCCAGGAGATTTGATTCAAGAGTCTAAAGTAGGCTCTGAACACCTATATTTAAAAAAAATAATAATAATAAAGCCCCATAGCCTGGGCAGATGTGCAGTTTGGTTGGGAACTACTGCTCGACAGTCTAGATCCAAGTCAACCATTCCCTATGCTGTCCAGCATTTCAAAGATGCAGAGAGCATCAAAAAACTGCAGCAGAGGAAAAGAAGCTGTAAAAACTTTCAACATAGACTGTGAAAAAGCAAACTAGTTGTACTACTTCTCTGTTCCCTGTGTCTGAACTGTTTTATAGATTATTTGTCTTTGAAGCAACTGTGAAAAAAAAAAAAAACAATTACCAAGATTTGTTAAATGATCCTGATCCTAATGGTTATGAAAATAACAACACAAATTTTCTTAGCACATGGCAGAGTCCATAGGAGAAAAAAATATATATTTCTGATTTAGCAGTGCCACCAATACTATTTCAACAGCAACTGAAAGCTGGAGAATAAATGAAGGCAAATGTGATCCCTTTAAATTCACACATCTCACCTGGGACTACCACTAAGCCTTCACTGCTGATGTGTCTTTAACCAACCACCATTAACATCTACTAGGCGCTGATCACAGCTCTAAGTGAAGTACCACTGAAGCTGGGTGTGCTGGAGCACACCTAGGACCCCAGCACCCCAGGAGAAGGAGGATCTAAGTTCCAGCTCACATTGGGCAAAATAATGAGGGGGTTCTGAGTTCAAGCACCAATACCACAAAAATTAGTAATCAATTAATTAATTGCTACTGAATCATCAAACCCATCCAGGAAATGAGCATTATCCCCATTTTACAGGTCAGAAAACTGAAGAACAAAATGGGTTAGGAATTTGTTTACCAAGCTGATACTTGGGAAGCTAAGGCAGGACTGTCACAAGTCTGAGACCGGCGGGGTCTACATACGAAGTTGATGGCCATCTTGATGGCTAGGGAGATAGCTCAGCGGTATAAGTGCCTGCTTGGCAAGTGCAAGGTCTTGAGTTTGATTCCCAACACACATACAAAAAAAAAGAATAAATGGCAAGGACCCAGGCAGACAGTCTGACTCCAGAGCTTATACTCCTAATCACCTCGTGCTGACTCTGGAGGAAACCACCAGAACTGGAGAGCTTCAACCAAAATTTTGGTGTTCCCCGCCACACGATCCCTCCTAGCCCCAATAGCTTCTTCCATTTCCAGGGCATCCTTTCAGATGCTCTTAAACAGTCCCTACGCGTCCCTTGCTGTGCCTCAACATGCTCTTACATCCCCATTTTTTTTAAAGGCCTTTCTTCCCGGCTTCAACACCACTACCTAATTTTAATGGTATTCTGTGTCTCCTACCTAGACCGCAACACAAAATTCTAATTATGTATTTCACAGATTTGTTTCCTGTCTTTCCCAACTAGGCTGGGAGTTCCAGTATGCCCCACACTATGTCTGTCCTGAAGTGTGCAATACTTCCAGTCACTGCACAAAGCAACCTCCCAATAAATCTGTTGAACAAGTGGGGTTTCCTCTTTCGAGGAACACTTGCAGGGTCCGACCATCACCACCACCTGCTGCACTAACAAGAGCCTCGGGTGGCAGTGGCTCTGTAAGCAGACATTGTGTATTTTGTGGGCGTGGGTTTCAGGTGCACACTGAGAACCACGCCACCCCAACAGAGCTTAACTAAGGCGAAATCTGCATTTTTCATAATCCATCAAGGCTATAGTTAGTGTTTGCGACGCCGGCCTCTCTTCCCAAGAAGGTCCACCTCCCATTCTGGTACTCCGGACTCTCGCGCGCCAGGCACACAGCACGACTCCAAGATGACTCCTTCAATAAATGAACCCGATTATTTGTGCTCTTCACAGGTATAAAGGGGAGATCGCTGGAAGTCAGTGTGCCATTCCTTCCCCGGGTCCTGGAAGACTCCCTGGACACAGGCCAGCCTCCCACCGCCGCCCGACCCCGGCGGAGCCCGCCCCGGCCCGCGCCCGTCCCGAAGGCACCTCTTGCACACAGAAGCATCTTCGCAGGTGCCGCGCACGCCCTCGTCGTCGGCGTCGCGGCTGGACGAGGACGAAGAGCCGAAAGGGGACGACTCACTCCGGCTAGCGGCCATGGGCGTGGAGATGTCGGGGTGCGGCACCCGCCAGGGACAGGGAAATGGGGTCGACAGGCACCGGGAAACACAGCAAGTCACACGGACGCGGGGACCACAGAGGCTGGTCGCCAACCAGCTCAGCTGGAGCGGCTAAGGGAGAGGCTAAGTGACAACGCCCCCGCGGGCTGCCCCAGCAACCTTCCGGCTGATTGGCGCCTCTACGGAGAAACTTATTGGACAATTTCTCCGCCCCTGGAGGTTGTTCATTGGCCGACTTTTCAGCCCCGCCCATGTAACCCGGAAGCTGTGCCCGCTCTAAACCAGCGCGATGCTTTATGGGAAATGTAGTCTTAGATATTTTGAGAGTGATTTTTTTATCTCGAACTATGAAATTTTATAGATATTGTGAAGTTGTTATATTATAACCATAATTAATTAAATCATGCAGAATAGCTAACGGCAGGCTCTCTCCAGCACTGGGGAGAAAGGTATAAGTTGTTAGATTTCAATCGGACCTCAGCATTAGGGTGGCCGACACCTGTTAGGTCTAGCGTTAAGGGCTTTGTACGCAAGATCGCCTTTTTGGTGCTGTGAAGAGATAGTATGTAGAAAACCAGTGCAATGGAAAATATGAAATAATGAAAAACAATTGGAAGTACCAAACGCAAGTATCCATGCTGAATTTCAGAAATAACATCAGTGACAGACATTTACCAATTTATAAAGTTTAAACCAGGGGGCCGGGGAGATGGCTCAGTGGAATAAGCACTTCCTGACACGCTCAATAGGCCTGAGTTCAATCCCCGGTTCCGCCAAAAAAATAAATAAATAAAGTTTAAACCAAGCAAAACTAATATTTCACTACATATGTAGTGAAATACATATGTATGTAGTGAAATACACAGCAAGGCAAGGAATGAGAAGGAAAAAACAGGGATCAGCATACCGGTGACGACTAGGAGCAGGTCACAGGAGGGCAGAGAACAGGACAAGGAAAGGAACTGATAGACACCTCTTCAATTTCTCAAATGGGAGTGGGTTCACACGTTTGTTTCACTATTATTCATAATAACATACCCAAAATGTTCATTATAGATGTTTTATAGTCTTTGGTAAATTAAGTATGTTTGCATATTTCGTTTTATCTGTCTCAAGTTGAGAGTAGGGAAGTGATATACTAAAACTTCAAGAATTATAAATCATACTCATTTTTTTCTAAAATACAACAGTTCTTAGGATATAGTCAAAATTCAAGCCCCAGCACTGCAAAGCAAAACCAAATCAAACATAGACTGGGCCTGTGATCTCAGTTAATGCAGAGGCTGAGGCAGGAAAATCACTTGACCCAATAGAAATTGAAGGCCAGCGTGGGCAACATAACAACACTTCATCTCAAAAATACTTTAAAAGAAACTCAGACACACATCTTGGGGAAGGTTAAATATGCCGTGCTTGCTTTGTATTCCTTTCAGGGATAAGTTGCATGGATACCCAAAATAGAAAAGACTGTGGGGGTGGGGGCTGGGGAGATAGCTCAGGAGAATAAGTGCTTGCCTGGCAAGTAAAAGGTTCTGAGTTCAATCCCTGGTACCACAAAAAAAAAAAAAAAAAAAAAAAAAAAAAAAAAAAAAAAAAAAAAAAAAAAAAAAAAAAAAAAAAAAAAAAAAAGGCTGTGGGGGAAAACGTTTTTAAATGACTGTGGGATCTGAATATAAACAAATTAGCACTAGAGTAATTCCCCAGCCAATGAAAAGGGAAGTGGGAATTAGCACACCCCCAAAAAGGAACTTTCTTTTAAATTCTCTGCAACTTGTGCATTTACACTGTCACACAGTTCCCCACTTTCCTCCTCTAGGGATTGTACAGTCACATATTTTATAATTTTTTCCCGAAGGCTCAACCCACACTGAGGGCAGGGCTTCCTCCCCCATCAGTGCAGTGCCAGGGATCGAACCTCAGTCCCTGCACACTTGCCTAAGCTTGCCTAAGCAGGAGCTTTAGGCCGCTGTACTCTCTCACCGGCCTTTATTTTATTGTCTTTGCATGGAGACATGTTAACATTTTACACAAACACTCCTCATAAAAAGCAGAAGCATTACAAACACTGCTTGAGGTACACTTTGATCACAGTCTTCTACCCATCCACACCCACCTCACAGAAGGCGACCATAGCCCTTACAAGCACTTTTCTCAATGAAACCATTAAGAATAGTTTGTGAAATTTAAAGAGATAAAAGCTGAAAGCAAATGTGAGCTTTTCTTTAAAAGGCCATCTTATGATAAAGAACACCCACCAGGGCTTGGTTTCTAAATTGAAAATCTTCTGTCCCAACTCTCGCAGCTGCCAGGGGACATTAGGCATTGTGTGTGTGTGTGCAAACTATCTGAAACAATAGTGAAAGAGGATGCTCAGCCCCGCTAGATTCAAGTCCACCGGTGCTAATAAAAGACACCAGCGTGGAATGGAGGAGATTCAACTTCACCTTTGGGGAATGGGTCCTGGGAACTTTTGCAAACTTTGTGGTATATATTTTTTTTTCTGTATTTAGGACAGGGTCTACAGGGCCTCACTACCCAAATCACAGTTGTAGTGATTCTCCTGTTTTCAGCCTCCCAAGCACTGAGATTACAGGTGCATGCCACCACTCCCAGTCTCAATCATGTCTCAGCGTGCCCCAGGGGCAGGGCTGGCTCGGCATGCTGGGAATCGAACCCCAGACGCTGTGCTCTGCCTAAGCAGGTGCTTTAGTCCACTGAGCTATCAGGCCGGCCCTCTGTTACCTTTTTAGATAGTTTCTTTTCTGATGGAGAATCCAGATGTTTCTTATTGCAAGGAGTAAGGCTTGCTGGTGGAGTCAAAGAATGGGATTCTATTTCTAGAAATTGAACACAATGTCTGCAAAAGAACTCTTAAGCTAAGATTGCCAGTTAGGCTTCCGAGGTGAAGGATCCACCTGATTGTATCCAGCCACCCGATGTGTGCCGCCTCCTCACCCACCTGGTAGGAGGTGGGTCTCACCTTGGTCTTCATGAAATAATCACTATGCTTCCTCCTTGTTAAACCCACCATACCTCCCACTAATCATAAAGCATCCTGCTTGTCTCACATTGTGGTATTTAAAGGTATCCAAGGAAGAGGGTCTTGTTAAGACTTTGTCTGCTTTTGCTTCTACGTTATGTGCAAAGATCACCAGGCTGGTTTTTCTACTTGCTTGTTTCAGTTTTGTGTGGTCATCTAGCACTTCCTGACACACCTCATTCTAGTGTGATGTTGCTGTTGTTGTTGTTGATACCGAGAATCAAACTCAGGACCATGTGCTTGCCAAGCAGGTACTTACGCTACTGAGCTATATCCCCAGCCCTTAGTTTCCTTTTTTAATAGTGGCAAGGTTTTATTTTTATGTGTGTGTGTGTGTATTTAGTACAGGGACTCACTATGCAGCTCAGACTCCTAGTGATCCTCCTGTTTTCAGTGCTAGGATTATAGGCATGTGCCACCAAGCCCAGTGTACCCTGGGGTGAGGCCAGTGATGCATGTGGTACCCGCCATCCAGCCCCGGTCCCTGTACTTGCCTAAGCAGGTGCTTAGTCCACTGAACTATTGCCCTGGCCCAAGGTTTTGTTTTTATTAGAGGTGGGAAAAGAAACAAGCTCTATTCCTCCAATTACGGCTAAGTAAAAGTAAGAAAAAGCACACCCTACAGCATGATAGTGGACCACAGAGCGAGAGAATGCAGTGACCCCTTGTTTGTTTTCAAAGTTCATCAGTGTGTTCTCCCTTCATATCCAGGACAAATATACTGGGCTGGAACTTTCAGTCTCCCTGCCTCAGCCTCCCAGAGTACTGGGCCTACAGGCCTGGATGACCATGCCCATCCTCATGGTCATCTATTTTCTCAGTGCAGTTTCCCTGCAGAGAATGTAATTGACCACTTTGGCTTTAAAAGCAAGGTCTTTTCCCTTGAACAACTGTCCAAAAACATCTTGTTCCTCTTCCGGCTTTGGAATTTCTGAATTCATTTGTTCTTATTCTCCTCATTCTGAGGTGGCAGCAATCAAGTCAGACATCCTCTGGGCCCCAAATGGTTGCATAATTTTCCTGGGGAGATTGTCTGAGCTCTTTGATGTCATGTGGGAGCAGGAATTTGGAATCTTCAGTCAATACACCAGATTCCTCAATACACCAGATTCCATTGAGAGAAAGTGAGGGTAGAACATTATGTTCTCCCAACAGTCTGTGCTTTGCATTACAGAGCCACTGTATGGTCTTCTAAACTTGAGCCTGGGGACAGGGAAATAGCTGAGTGGTCTAGGCATCTGCCCTGGCAAGCACAAGGCCCTGGGTTTGAACCCCATTATTGCACAGAGCTAGCCACAGAAACTGGGTTTGGTGGAAACCAGACATCCCAATGATGGGAAGACTGAGACAGGAGGATCACTATGAGTCTGAACTGTGTAGCAAGACCCTGTACCAAATCAATAAACTTGAGCCACTTACTGCACTAACGTCTTTTTTTAACTTACACTTTTTTCAGACCTTTTATTTTTATTTATTTACTTATTTATTTTATGTATTTAATGTAGGGTCTACAAGGTCTCACTACACAGCTCAGACTCATAGTGATCCTTCTGTTTTCAACCTCCCAAGAGCTGAGATTACAGGCATGCGCCACCATGCCAAGTCTTAATTGCCATCTCAGTGCACCCTGGGCTGGGGCCAGCACCGCATACTGGGACTCGAACTCCATTCCCTGCATCTGCCTAAACAGGCGCTTTAATCCACTGAGCTATCTGGCTGGCCCTGCACCAAAGCCTTGAGTTTGGTTTTATTCCCTTATTATCTTATATCAATCCAGCATAGTTCATCATAGGTTCAAATTATGATTAATGTCAGTTAAAATCTACG
>PVKA01016480.1:19292-47942 GCA_004027165.1 Ctenomys sociabilis
TTTTTTTTTTTTTTTTTTTTTTTTTTTTTTTTTTTTTTTTTTTTTTTTTTTGTCTTTTTGAGACAGGGTCTCGCTATGCAGTTCAGGCTGGCTTTAAGCTCACTTTGTAGCTCAGGCTGGTCTCGAACTCACAACAATCCTCCTGCCTCAGCCTCCCGAGTGCTGGGATTACAGGCATGCGCCACCACGCCCGGCCCAAGTAACTCTTATTAATACCTCTGATCTCACTGCTAGTGTCTGATGTTTGTAAACTTTCCAGTGAAATCTGACATTTCTTACTCCATGCATCTATTTCCAGGTCTTTCTCTCCAATGAAAAATGATCAGTTCTGCATTGTTTTTCTTTTTTGTTTGTTTGCGGAACCGGGGATTGAACTCAGGTCCTTGCACTTGCCAGGGAAGCACTTATTCTACTGAGCCATCTCCCCGGCCCCTCTGCATTGTTTTTCTAATCATATCCTGACTACTATTTTCCAGTCATGTGGACACTTGTTTCTTTTCATCCTACTATGTGACCAGTAGTACTTCCCCCTTTTTTTTTTTTTGGTACCAGGGATTGAACTCGGGACCCTGCACTTGCCAGGCAAGCGCTTATTCTACTGAGCTATCTCCCTGGCCCAATACCTCCTTTTTAAGACTGTTATTTCCCCTGAGTTTTCATTCCCAACAACTAACATTGGTATTCTTTCCAGAGCATGCACACTTGCAGTTGCCAGGGAAGACAAGCATGTCCAGAATGTGACTGCGTATGAGAATCCTGTACCTCTGACTCTCTATGCCGGAAGAGCTAAGCTTAGTGCACAGAGCTGGTTCGCGGCCAACTGATTGATCAGTTAATGAAAGTCATGTTCTTTTCATTTAGAAATTGAGCCTACAACTTGAGCAATTGAAATTTTCTTTTCATGAGTCTTTTCAGTTTGGTTTTAAATAAATCATGCTTTTCACTTCCGTTTTCTACACCCAGACGCTTGAACGTTTTTTATCTGATAAACATCAACCTCTGAATCTTTTTTTTTTTTTTTTTCCGGACCTGGGCTTTGATTTGTCCTACTGTATTTTGCACTTTTTTTTTCCTTTTTGAGACAGAGTCTTTCACTGTGTAGCTCAGGCAGGCCTTGAGCTCACTTTGTAGCCCAAACTGGCCAACAATCTTCCAGCCTCAGCTTTCCAAGTGCTGGGATTACAGGAGTGTTCCACCACCTAGAAAACTCTTAATTTCCTCATCTTTCCCTGAAGTAATCTGGAAACATGATCATTCTTTGTTCATAGTAGTATTTCTCTTGAAACAGGGTCTCCCTAAGTAGTTTAGGTTGTTCGTGAATTCACTAGTAGCTCAGGCAGACCTCCAACTTGCAGTGATCCTCCTGCCTCAGCCTCCAACATGCTGAGAGTATAAACCCATGCAATTTATAATACTGGCTCATGTTAATATTTAAAATCATTAATTTCCTGTTTCTTTTCTTGTAAATAGTGGGGTAGCTGGTGTTTAATTTCCTTCTTGAGGCTACTTTTGACTTTATTCAATTGAGACCTCAATGTCTAGTCCTGTAACATTGTCTATTATGTTGGGTCACCCACAGGTGTTACTTCACTCTATCTCTTCTTCATCCGTTTCAGTTCTTCTTGCATACGAATTTTTCCTTTTTCATCTAAGCTTTGCTGTAAAATTTCATTTTCTTAAGGCCTGAGTATATTTATCAGATTCCTCTGGAAGCCCTGAACTTTGCCTAAGCTTTTTCCCTCCTCTTGTCACAATATTATTTTGCTTCCTCATCTAAGGCTATAATTCCAAAGCTCACATTCAATTGTTTCTCTTTTCTGTGGATCACTTCTTATCCAATCCATTTGACAAGAAGCCATTGTCTGTCAGGTTCTGCAGAAGATAATTGTGCAGGTCTTTAACTCTGTTTTCAAGTTTATTTGTTTGTTTTTGGTACATTCTATATTTTCAATTTGTGGACCCTGAATAGATTTTGCAGCTTCTGAATTTTAGAAAGATCTGGAACCTTAATTTGAAAGATGCTTTTTAACTCTTTAATTCTTTCTTTGTAGTAACTTAGGTTCTCTCTATGCCTCTTATAGTCTCTTTCCTCATTGTTGGGATACCCAATACTTGCAAGCAGAGGTTTACATGTCTCATGGGTGCAGTCGATGGTCACTGTCTCCAAGGCAAAAATAGCATGGCAGAAGGCCATAGCAGAAGGAAATTGCCAGTGGCACATTCCTGTAATCTCAGAAGGATCACTGTGAGTTCAAGGGCAGCCTGGGCTACAGTGAGACCCTGTTTCAAAGAACAAAGCAAATAACACCCCCGCAAAAAAAGTGTTTATGTCATGGCAGCCAAGAAGGAAAGAGAGAAACAGACAGACAGAGAGACAGCAGAAGACGAGATACTCCTCCAGGTCACTGCCCAACAGTTCCCTCTTCCCAACAGCTAGTCAGTATGAATTAGTGCTGACTGATGAGACAGAGCCATATTAATCCAATCACCTTTCTCATTCATGAGCTTTTGAGGAGCCACTGCAGAGCTAAGTCATTGCAACACCTATGGCTGAATCCTGTTCATGTTTGTATAATTCTGATGCCTCAAAACTGATGGTCAGCAATCTCTGGACTTCTGTTCAAATTCCTTCATGGTCTTTTGCAATTAGTAAATCTAATTTTTACCTACTAATACAAGTTGTTCCTTCTACAATGGAACTCTGAGCAATATATCTCCAATGGCCATCTTCATGGCTCAAGTTTGTTTCTTTTTATTTTTTGAAGACAAAGTCTTGCTACGTGATTCAGGGTGGCCTTGACCTCACTATGTAGCTTAAGCAGGCCTGAAACTTTTGGTGATCCTCCTGCTTCAGCCTCCCAAGTGCTGGGATTACAGGCCTGTACCACTATGCCAGGTTCTCACACTCAAGTATTAAAACTTCATCTTGACAATCTGCTTTCTTGTTGTGACCAGATTATGTCACTAAAATGCATGTTATTTGCTTGGAAAGTTGATGTATGATTGATACCACCACCAACTGAGGATGAAATAGTGGTCAGTAGTGTATCACAAGCTTCTTACTGACCAGGTGCTCACTGCAGTTTGTGGAAATGACCCTGAAGCCCTAGCTGCCTTGCTGTGTTTTATTTGTAGTGCTTTCTCTTGTGGTTGATGTCTATTACGTGCAGTTTGCTGTCTGATCTGATACCTTGAGCTTTCATACTTATCCTGTGGATCACTACAAAGATTTTGAAATGTTTCAGCTCTGATCTGAAGTTTGCCACAACAGCTTTCAGATATTTCCTCCACTTCTACCGCTTAGGGTTGGCACTTCTTTCTCTGCTGCAGTGATTTTCTTCACGGTGTCAGATGGCTGTCACCATGGCCATGCTGGCCACAAGACATTGCTCTGAGACCACAACCTAGCTCTGAGAGCCAGCAAGCACAGTAGGACAATCCCACATGGCCTTCCGCTTTTCTGAACTGAGACCATACACTACCAATCTGTTCTGAACCATCTGCTGCTCACACAGTAATTGCTTTTAAATGAGAGAAAAATGAGCACAAACACATATGCACTTCACAAATGGGTGCACTTGGACCAATATCTACACGTGCACCTGGTATCAGTGCCCACGGTCAAGTTGTGTTCCTCCTTGGACATCCTACGTCTGTTGTCCGTCACACATTTACACTCTAGGACTGGATTCTTTCCACGTGGATTACAAATCTTGTCCAGGCAGTGCCTTGAATGTGTTCATGGAATACCTGTTACTGATGTCACAGTATGCCAAGGTGCTACGGTACGGGGTTGGTGGTTGGGACGGGTGGATTTTCCTGCACTATCATCTTCAGGGTCGTCAGGCAGTGACTTTGGTCCGGAGCTGAGATGTGGTGCGGGTGTGTTGTGCCTGAAGCTCTTAGAGCAGGCTGACCCAGCTCGGCCGGGCTCAGCTTCACCCCTGTCGGCTCAGCTAGCCTCGGCTGCACTTGGTAGGGCTCGGCTCCGCCCAGGTACTCGCCCTGTCGGGCTGGGCTCGACCCATCTAAGTCTCTCTCGGATCGGCCCCTCTCGGCTCTGCTCTTCTCGGCTCGGCAGCGCTCGGCCTTCTCAGCTCGGCTCCCGCCCCGCCCCGCCCCGCCCCGCCCCGCCCCGCCCCGCCCCGCCCCGCCCCGCCCCGCCCCGCCCCGCCCCGGCTCGGCTCGGCTCGGCTCGGCTCGGCTCGGCTCGGCTCGGCTCGGCTCGGCTCGGCTCGGCTCGGCTCGGCTTCTCTGGCTCAGCTCCTCTCTTCTCGGCTTCTCTCGGCTCGGCTTAGACCGGCTCGGCTCGGCTTCTTTCGGCTCGGCTCGGCTCGGCTCGGCTCGGCTCCGCCCCGGGCGTGGGGGGCCGGGAGATGGCGGGCGGCGCCGCTGGAAGTGACGCGACGAGGGCGGGGCTCTCCAGGGTAGCCGCCGCCGCCGCCGCTGCCGCCGCCGCCTCCTGGGCCGGGAAGCGATGTAGGAGCCGCCAGGCCGTTCCCCGCCCTGCCTGGCCGAAGCCCCGCGGGCCGCCACCACCGCCGCCATGAAGAAGCAGTTCAACCGCATGAAGCAGCTGGCTAACCAAACCGTGGGCAGGCGAGTGCGCCGGGCGGGCCTCGGGGTCGCGCCCAGTTCGGGGGGCGGGGGCGGGGGAGGCTGCGGACCGGACCCGGCTGCGGCCCCGCCCGAGGCCACCGGGCCCGGGGCTGCGCCGCGCAGCGGCCTGGCGGCACCGCGGCCGCCCTGCTCCCCGCAGCCGCGTTCGGGGTCCCCGTCGCGCCTTGTGCCGGCTGGTGCACCTCGGCCCCGGCACCGGCTCGATCCCCGTCCTCTGCCTGGGGTGAGCCGGTCGCTGCGAACGCGGCTGCCTCGGTGTCCGCGCCGTGCGGCGGGGGGCGGCATCAGCCCTTCCGCGGACCGCCGTGGGGAGCCCCCTGCAGTTGCGCACGGACCGAGGGACCGGTGGGGTCTGCTCCGCGAAGGGGAGCGGCGGGCCGGCGGGAACCGGACTGCTGCTGCAGGTTCTTGACATTTAGAAATCCCGAGCCGGACGGAAAGGATGTTGGAGTTCTCCTGTCCCGGTGAAAAACGAGTCTTTCCCACCTTCGACGGGAAGACTTCTCCGTGTTGTGTTGCCTGGTGTTGCTTGAAGAACAGAGGACAGATTGTAGGGGATTGTGCTGCGAAACAGGAATGGTTTGTGGTTTTCGGAGCTTCTGTAGGTAATTGTCATGTGCTGTGTTATCTGGAGCAAATATTTCAAGGTCTTACGGGGCACATAGCTGTGCTAGACCAATTCACTACTTACTCTGCAAAGAGAACTTTTCGCAGCACTTGCTATTTAAATTTTTTTTTTTTTCTTTCAGCAGTTAAGGGGAGCTTGGCTTGGCCAAAGCCCGTGAAAAACTGTGTGTGTGAAAATACTTTTACTTCCTCTTGAGCTTTCTAAATTTGCCTTTACTGTGTTTCGTTTCTCTAGACTTCTTGCTTAGGTCTGTTGTATAATTTTTAAAAATCCCCATCTTATCTTGGTGTTCCTTTCTCCTATTCCCAGTTTTAATCTCAGCCTCTAAAGCTCAGATATGCATTATTTTCTGTTATTGAAGAGAAATTTAAAGTTTAGAGGAAAAGTAGGAACGATTAGTAATAGGGTAGTAATGTTTTAAGCAAGAAGTATTATAAGCAAATTATCATTTCCATTTTTGTACCCCTCGTAGAGTTCTCAGCAAGGTGCATTGTAGAATCAGCATCCAGCAGGTGCCAAGACATTTATTAGATTGTTGTTTTGATCTAATTTTGCGGTATGTCAGGTAGGCATGTTTGTTCTTATAGGAAGCTCTGAGTTTTCTGTTTTCAGTGTTCTTTAGGATGGTTCCCTTCCTGCTTCCTCTTAGCGTCCCTTCCCCCTGTTAAATACCAGCTAGACTTCCCTGCGTTCAGTTTCTAGTCCAGGCTACACATCCTTACCCTGAAACCCTCGGACATTTCTTTCATCACACTGTCCCAATAGGCACCCCCTAGTCATTCTTCAGGTCTTCCGGTGGAGTTCTCTGCCTCTGAAACGACCCTGATGTTCCAGCATAGCATTGATGTCCTTTCTGGACATTGCCATAATTCCACATACCACTTTTATTTTATTTTATTTTATTTTATTTTATTTTATTTTATTTTATTTTATTTTATTTTATTTATGGGACACAGGGTCTCACTATTCGGCTCAGACTTGTAGTAATCTCAGCCTTCCCAGCGCCGGGATTATATACCTGTGTCACCACACACAGTTTCAGAGCCAGCATGGCATGACTGGGGTTCTGGGGATTGAATTCAATTCCTTACGCTTGCCAGGCAGGCGGTTAGACTGCCGAGCTATCTCCCCAGCCCATCGCTTGCTCTTCTATCATCAAATTTTCTGTTTCCTTGCCTGGAGTCCTTGATTCTCAGGGCCTGTTGTGGTTGCTATCACTGGCAGATGATCAGCCGACAGTCACTCATTCCTGGCTTGTAGTTCTTACTACACTATCGGGTGGTTTGGGCCTGAGCATGGGAAAATGTGGACAGAATTAGTGGTGATTCATACTGGAACTGTAATTCTGGGCCTGACCTTTGACTCTGAGAATCTTTATTGGTGGTTGCCAGTGGAAGCTGCAAGTATTACAGAACTATCAGGGTGTGGCAGTTATGCACCCAAAGTCAGAACCTCTGTTTTTATTGGGGAACCTGTGGCTTTCTTGTTGTTTTCCTAGATATTATTGTGATTTTTTTCCTACTTAAGTAACCATAAGGAATTGGAAAGGAAAAACAGAGGCAACCTAGAATCTGTGCTTGGTGGAAGCAGAAGGTTGGCGGACCCCAGATGCAGGATTGAGTGTGCATTTGGCTCAGGAAGAAAGCTCCAATCCCAGTGATCTGGCCTGAGAGGGTTATGTGTGTGAATGCCACATCCCCTCAGTCCTGGCTTGTCAGTCTGTAGAGTACAGGGGTCTTTGCAGGGGGTGTGCCTGCAGGGTAGATTCTGGAGTAACTGGGGTTCCATGGGGCTCCCATGCCAGAGCTTAGTAATGCCTGGGAAGATCCAGCTCTCGCGCGATTGATGCAGTTTGTTTGCAGTGGGTGGATGTGTCTCTGAGACAGAGGGCAAGGCTTCTGAGGCATTCTCATAATGTGAGAGGCCCCAGGGAAAGTAGGAGGCCCATTTGTCCAGCTAGTTGTTGAGCCACACATTAAACTGGATGCTCCTTGAGCCCATCCTATGCGCCACTGGTCGAGGTATGTGAGAATCGAAGGTGAATAGGACATAGTTTCTGCCCTGAGGGTGCACAGTAGATATGTGGAGGAGATAGGCAAGCAAAAAATAAATAAATAAATAATAATTACTGCCTGCATGAGATAAAAATGCTTCTAGGATGATGGCTGAAGCACTGAAGAGAACCTGCAGTGGCTGTTACTGAATGGAGGGGGTAAGGGACACAGGTTTCTCCAGGTGAAAATGAGAGCAGAGCCTTTAGATTTTCTTTCATTGTTATGCACTTCTTTCAGATTTTTCTTTCACGATGAGAGCTCAACAGAGTGTGAGTGCTAGCCATGGAATCCCAACATTCGGGAGGCTGATGATTACTGTAAATTCCAAGGCCAATCTAGGCTGCGTAGTTCACAGCCAGCCTGAATTCACTATATGTCAAGACCTTGTATCAAAAAACAAAGGCCCGCGATGATTATGTCTCTTTTGGTCGTAAGAAAACACAATTGAAAGGTATATGAGCAAAGCGAGGAATTCATGAACTCAGTACGTGGGTAGAAGGGTTGAGGATAAGTATGCCTTTGTCTGGCTGAATCCAGGGGTTCCACTCTTAGGCAGGGCTGTGTGTCCTGTGGGGCTGTGTCTGTGTTGTACCCCCACCCCCATTCTCTGTACTAATCCCAGAGAGGGAAAGAATACTTCTACTTCGTGACTCTGGGCAAAGTCCCAGGATGGGCTGTCAGTTTTCTGGGTCACATGTCTTCCCTAGGAAGTGGAGGCACGTCGGCTCCACCCATGTAGAGACTGCGGCTTCCCAGGTTAAACTGGGTGCTGATTCCAGTAGAAGGGAGGACTGTGCTGATCAGACAACCCAGAGACAGTCTGTCATGCTTTTCACAGTCTTGCAAAAAAAGAGATGTTCTGATTTTTGAAAGCCCTTTAATGCAAATCATCCAGTGAGCACAAATAATTCTTTGGCGGAAGAAAGTGTTCCTCTGAATAGAGGAAGGTGTATACTAGGATAAAGGGCTTGATATGTCAGGGAGAAGAGGAGTTTGAAGGTCATAACTAGATGGACATGGTCCCTGGCTCTGGGTAGGCGCGTCACCCCAGCTGTGTATTTCTACAGTGATCAGAGTTTCTTCTGGGATCAGATAATTGCTTTCATATAAGCCATGATTATACAGCCAAATATCTAGAGGACCGGGCTGCTAACATAAATCAACACTTGGGCCAGGTGGAGGCTGCTGAGGCTTTCGAAGGCCACTCAGTGTGGTCTGACCCCTGGAGTGTTCAAGAATAGTTGAAATGAGGATTGCAACAAATGTTAGATGACTTTTAATTCAACTTAAACCACCCCCATGACACTCAAAATACTTGGAGGCTTGACGTGGTCATCGACTGTCACCCACTTACCTAGAAGAACCCGGAAGCGAACAGTTCCTGGTATTCCTAGCTTTGGATTTGGGGTAGTGATGGTGAACCTGGGAGAGTTTCAACATCATAGTGTTTGTTTGCTGTGACACATGTGCCATAGGTCCACCACCACTGGTCTAAGACAGACAGACAGATAGACAGTTTGACTTTCTCACCCCCTTGGCTTGCCTGATCTCTGAGATCTAATCAGTCCCCACAACAGAGAACTCACCAGCTCACAAGATAGTCCTGTTCACAACTTGAAGCTCCAGTCTACACCCTGAATCCACCCATGTGTCTGTTGATCTCAGACCAGTCTCTCCCGTGATGCAGCCCACCCTGTATCGGACCATCCAAGGATGTAGGATAATTGCTGGCGTTAACACCCTGTGTCCCTTACCCATTCCACACCTTCATGCTCACTCCGCCTTTTTCCTGGGTATAGCATTTCTAAGAAGGGCCAGGTAGCTGTCCTTTGCTGCAACCCAACCAGATTCCATTCGGCATCAGCTGGTTTCAGGGGTGGAAAAGTCTTACATGTTTGTAGGGTCTTCTCAGTCTGATCTTCCATGACTTTATGTGATTTGTATGTTGTGAAATCATAGAATATCAAGTAAGGTTTTTTACAGGGGAGTGAGACTCTGTTCTTTGAGAAAATGAACAGTAAAAGCGTGTGCTGGTTCAGCAGTATCTTCATTTGTGCAGGCGGCATACTGTGCTGCTGTGGCATTTCCTCACAGCAGAAGTTCTTGGGGTGTGTGAGGGGCTTGGTATACCATGAGAGCAGAGGGCCCCGGCCCAGTGTGTACAGGATGTTTGCTGCATCATTGTTTCTGTTCCTCAAGTGCAGGTAGATGCCATAGCAATTAATCAACTACAAACCCATTTAAATATAGTCTTAGATTCCTATCTGCTTTGTGTCTGCTTTCCTACATATTAAAAAGCACAATGGACCCATAATCTTGCATCAGAAACCTTTGACTTTTTTAGATGAGTTTCACAATTTTTTAGGTTTTTGGAAAGAAATATGTAATCTCCAGCAAAGTCTGAAGTAGCATCTCATACCCCAGCATACTATTAGTTTATACCAAGATGCATGAATGTAACTTACATCAGATGGATGCATAAAGAGTATATACAGTTTCGTATTAGTCCAGGTCAACTTTTGTTACCACATGAGGTACAAAAAAACTTGTGTGCTTTCAGAGGTTTTTGGATTTTAGAATGGTACATAGGGAGTATAGACCTGTTTTACTTTTGGTAAGATACCTGCTAGAGTGCCTAAGAGTTTTGTGTTCACTTGAATTGCCTCTTCTGCCTCAGAGGGTAGAAGCTACAGTTCTATTAAGTGCTTGGGCAGATAGAAAAGTCAGTTGAGGGGGTGGTGACTGAAAGACAGAGGTGGCCATAGTGAACTGTTGACAGTATGGTTTGTGTGAAGGGGGAGTTGCTCTCCCTACTCGTTGCCTTGGTGACGTGGGTATGGTTCAGCTATGTCCCATTTTTAGTGGTGTTTCAGAATGCAGATTTTTATGCAAAGGGTCTTGAGATGTCAATGTTGGCAATGAAAAGCAAAACAAATCCCACTCCATAGGCCACAGAAACCCTATCTGTAAGTTTCATCTGGCCTTGAGCTGTCTGCTCTGAGCTCTAGCTTAGAGACTAACACTTGTGTACCAGAAGTCAGGGCGTTGCTGGTTAACTGCTTGTGCAGATGGGGACAGCTTGCTTGTTTAACCATTTATTATTCCTTCCATGCCTGCTTTTCTTCTGTATATAACATAGTAATGAAAAGTTGATAGGCACTTTATTTTAGAACTACCTTACTTTCTAATCAGTAGAAAAATTTTCATTTATAAATATACTTTAAAAAATTATTTATCTTACAAAGGGAACAAAAGCCCAACTTTAAAAATATAGTAGGCTCTTAAAGAAATTGTTTTGAATCCAGGGCCTTGCACGAGGGGGACCCCACCCTTCCTGAGCTCATGCTGATTGCCAGGGTCCGGCTCACTTTCTGTCTCCCTGCCTCAGGCTCCAGAGTGCTGGGCTTTCAGGAGTGGCCACACTCCTCACTAATGGTGCTTTATTGATTACTTACATTGGCAGCTTCCTTTTGGTTGTCTTCCTTTTTCTTCCCTTCTTCCCTGTCCTTTTTCTTTTCAGCAGCTGTCCTTATCAGAGATGCCTTTTGGTCTTCTAGTTCATTTGATCTCTCCTTTAATGTTTCATTAGCCTTTCTTTTATAGTGATTTCTATATGATTCGATCAAATATGTGCTTCTTAACGAGTGAGCTTAGCTCATAATTGTTGGCCTAAATAGGCCCTTGAATTAATTCAAATGTTTATGTAGGTAAGTGTTCAGAAATGGGTGGCCTGCCAGTCACCTGCCAGTGTGCTTCACGTGGTCATCGGATCCTCACAGGTGCCTGGGGAGCAGTGGCTACTAAAGTCCAAGCCAAGCAGTGTCTTAGGGAAGACACAGCGGTATCTCTGTATCACCAGATGGTGTGAGTGCTCGGTGGTGCAGCTCTGGGGGCCTCTGTCATGCGGGGTTGTGGCGGGCTTCTCCAGGTAGCACTGGAGCTGTGGTGACACCAGTCAGGGGATAGAGGTCACTGTCTGGGAAACAGCGCTTCGAACATTTTATCTTATATTTTGATATTTTTTGTTAATGAACCTAAAAGACAACCATTATTGGATTCTTAGTGGTGAAAAACTCTCTCCACATTTTTCATTTTTGCATAAGTTGAAAAGAGGACGGCTCTTTTCTTAGACACATTTGTTCTTGAGTATGGAGTGGCTCTGGTATTTAATTAGGTTCAGTCCCTAGGGCTAGAGAGATAGCTCAATGGAATAAGTGCTTGCCTGGCAAGTGCAAGGTCCTGAGTTCAGTCCCCAGTACTGCAAAAAAAAAAAAAAAAAAAAAGTTAAATAAATAAATAAAATGTTCAGTTAAATTCAGTCCCTGGGTGCATTTCACTCCAGTAGAAGGTATAATTTGGTTCTTGAAAGCTTTCAAAAGTTTATGATCACCATTCTTTTGTTTTCTTTGTTTCCTCTTTTCTTTTTTTAAGTATTTTTATTTACTTATTTATTTGGTACAGGGTCTTGCTGCACAGCTTGGGCTCATAGTGATCCTCCTAGCTCAGCCTCCCCAGCGCTGGGATTGCAGATGTGTGCCACCACACCTGGTTTCAGGCTAGCACAGCCTGCCCCCGGCATTTTTTTTTAAAGACAGGGTCTCTCTCTTGCCCAAGCTGGCCTCTACCTGTTCAGTGTAAGTGGTCATCCTGCCTTAGCTTTGTAGTACAATCACTAGCGCTGTGATGAGTTGGTATATCTTTTAATGATTCTTTTTTGTGCATTATTTGGTTAGTTAGACTCTAAAACAGTGTTGTGTCACTGGTAATATTGTGTAAAGGGCATATGAATCCACCCTGGTTGGGCATTCTAGAAACAGGAGAAGGAACACTTAAATACACTAAAATGCAAGGGCCACAATAAGGTAGTTTCTAGAGCAAGCTTGCAGGCATCTTTCCCCGATCTTGTGCTGTGTGCCTCACAGTGTGTCAGTATGTGAGCTTCTGTGTCTTAGTCAAAGGTTGGTGCTGATTTTAAATGCAGGCTTCTGAATTTTGTAGAGGGCTTATATGGAGAAAGTAATTGTCGTGTGCTTAGGCTTAGGAAGAAATGAATGAAGGAGTTGAGAATAGTGAGAGGAGTTTAACTAGAACTGATTGAGTAACATGTTAATATCACTTCCAAAGACCTGGTTAGCAGGAACAGTCCAGCACATCTGTGGAGAGACAGGAGATGACAAGTTCAAGGATCACTTGGAGACCTAGACCTGTCTCAAATGATAGAAAGGACTTGGGATGCATGCCCCTGGGTTTGATCTCCAGCACCCCCAGCACCAGAACAGTGAGTTACAGAATGAGGAAATGCACTTAATTGTAGGCTCTGAATCTAGGGCAGTATTAGGAATATAACTGCCTGTAGGTTTTATGAGAGATTCCTAACCACTGGCCAGAGCACAACAATCATCCATGCACACAGATTGGCGTGTAATTCCATGGGGCTTGGAGCCATCCTCAGGTCCATGGACAGAAACCCCAGGAAGAAAGGAAACCCAGCTGGCTGGCTGGCAGCTGAAGCAGTCTACTAGGTATCTGAGAGACGCTTGGCTGCGGCTCCCGTGCTGGGAGCTTTCTATGGAAGCAGCAGTTCAGTGGTGCACTGCATAGCCCATTCTGTTAGTTTCCAGAACATATGCTTAGTAAAGCTCCACCTGGGCAGCAGAGTGTGGCCCGGGAGGCCATCCAGCGTGGCCGAGACGCCAGAGCCTCTGCCTCAGTGTTGCTGTCCAGCCTTTGGCTAGGCTCCCTGCCCATGTCACCACATGCCTTTGCCGGACTTCACTTTTCTCCAAGCTGCTCTGCCCTAGCCCATCACACCCACTCTCCTTTGGTGTCCTCCTTCCCATTTCGGTGGTGTCATGGCGCAGTTTATCAGCACCTGGGTGCCCAGATCCCTGCAACCTGGGCTGCTTCCCAAGGTCAGAGCCTGCTCTTGGCTTCCTCGCCCCACTACCTGTGTCCTCAGGGGCTATGTGATCCGATCAAGCAACGTCTGCCCTGCCATCACTTTGTGGCTTGGCTTTGCCCTGCATCTTGGTCTCTAGTGCTTGTTCCATTTATTTTTCTGTCTATAAGGCCTAGCCAAGAGCAGGCACCCAATAAATATTATTTTAATGAATGAGTTCCCAAACTAATTGAATTTTTTCATTTTTTTAATGTATTTGGTTGTTACAGGGTCTCACTGTGAAGCTTGGACTCATAGTGATCCTCCTATTTCCAGCCTCCCCAGAGCTGGGATTACAGGCATATACCACCATGCCCATATGGTGCCAAGGATCAAACCACAGTTTCTGCACTTGCCTAAGCAGGCGCTTTAATCCACCGAGTTATCTGCTGCTGTCCCTAATTGAAATTTTAAATGAGTTTTTCTAGAAAATCAGTGGCACCTTAATTTTTAGGGGAAAAACCCTGTGTTTTGGGTGATCTTAGGGTGAAAGGTCTCAGTGTTGATTAAGGGGCTCTCACTGGATGCTTGCTGGTCCCCACGGTTTCCTGCCTCCCACTCAGGAAGGAAGGACCACTGGAGCTACCTGTGGACCACATAGCTCTCTGTCTTCTTTGGTACAAACTCTTCCCTTCTCACCTGGGTATTGCTTCCTTCCTTTCTTTTCTTTTCTTTTTTTTTTTTTTTTTTTTTTTTTTTTTTTTTTTTTTTTTTTTTTTTTTTTTTTTTTTTTTTTTTTTTTTTTTTTTTTTTTTTTTTGTGGACCTAGGGATTGAATTCAGGCCTTTGCACTTGCCAGGGAAGCACTTATTCCACTGAGCCATCTCCCCAGCCTTGGGTATTGCTTTCTGAGGTTATTCCCGTTTGGTTTCCTCTCACATCATCCACATAAAAAGCTATGGTGATCACGACACTAACATTATTGGGTGTTCGCTTGGCGTCAGGTGCTATTCCAAGGACTGAGCGTGCGCAGACTCATTTCATTCCTAGCAGACCCCGTGAAGTCATCCCATTACAGAGAACACAGGCACAGAGGGCTGAGCATACCTGTCTGCACAATCTGGACTCTAGAACCATTTGTGTAATGACAGCAACACAAGCACAGTTGGAACTTTCTAGAAGTTAACATTTGCCTATACTAATCTTTTTTAATTGTTTCTGTTCTGTAAATTAGCTATTCTTACTGTGTGTCTTTTTTCTAAGAAAGTGGGACACAAAGATCTTCAGCAGTCTGCTCTTAATTGGCAGGCTCCTGGGCAGCAGTGCTCCATCGTGTGTGAGTGGGTTTTCTTCCATTCACGTGTCAGAGGGCTTATAGATGGCCTCAGAGATGAGGCTGTTTGCCATCAGCAGCTAAGGGGTCTTCTCCGCAGGCTGGCTCAGTGTAAATGTGGTCTTCCTGAGTTCTGTTACCTCTCTTTCCTCCCATCTGGGAGGGTACAGTGAGGTCTGTCTTTATTGTAAGGCATTTTTGTTTGTCTGTTTGAGGTAGAATTGTAGGAGACCAGTTTGTTCTTTAAGCACTTTAAAGCTGTCGTTCACTGTCGCTGGATCTTGGTGTTTCTGCTGAGGAGTTAGCAGTCATGCTTACTGCTGTTCTTGGTGTTTTAGGTGCCTCTCCATCCCATCTGTCCACTCTTAGGTTTGAGTCTTTCTTTCTTTTTTTTTTTTTTTTTTTTTTTTTTTTTTTTTTTTTTTTTTTTTTTTTTTTTTTTTTTTTTTTTTTTTTTTTTTTTTTTTCTTGTTCTTTCTTTTTTCTTTTTTTCTTTGTGGTACTGGGGAATGAACTCAGGACCCTGAACTATCTCCCTAGCTGGTAGGTTTTAGTCTTGCTTTTTGCTTTTTAGCAGTTGACTTTGATGTTTTTACTCTTATTTCTCTTTGTATTTATCTGGGTTGGGGATCTCTGAGTATGTTGAATCTATGATCTAATATATGTCATTAATTTTTGAAAATTCTTACATGTCCTTTTATTTGATACAGGATTTTGCTATGCAGCTTGGACTCATAGCATCCTCCTGTCTCATCCTCCCCAGCACTGGGATTACAGGCACATATGACCACACCTGGTTTCCATGGCTGGCACGGTGCACCCAGTGTTCTGGGGACTTCACGGCATGTGGTACCGGGGATCAATTGAATGCAGGTCCTTGCATCAGGCAGGGGCTTAGACCACTGAGCTATCTCTCCTGCCCTGTTACATGTTCTTCTGCCCTATGTTGTTTCACTTTTCCCCTAGGACTAGTGGAATGTAGTATAGGTAGGCATTTTCTCATAGCTCTTGAAGACTTTTTTTTGTGGTACCAGAGATTGAACTCAGGACCCTGTGCTTGCCAGGCAAGTGCTTATTCTACTGCGCTATCTCCCTGGACCCAGCTCTTGAAGACTTTGATCCAGTTTTCTTCACTCTTTTTCTCTACCTCTGTTTTAGTTAGGATAATTCCTTTAAATATCTCTGTCCCTGCTTTTCAATCTGTCTTTTCCCATAAGTTGTTTCATGTTCCTGTGACAGTTCTGAAGTCCCTGCAGGGGGGACCTGTTC
This sequence comes from Ctenomys sociabilis, assembly GCA_004027165.1. Lineage (NCBI taxonomy): Eukaryota > Metazoa > Chordata > Mammalia > Rodentia > Ctenomyidae > Ctenomys > Ctenomys sociabilis. The sequence goes on from PVKA01016480.1 coordinate 35,075, forward strand.
ACTGCCTTGACCAGCTCTGGGTCTAGTTGTTGGTTCTCTGGCATCAGCGACATATCACATTTTCCTGTGGTAACTTCTGCCTGAGTGGCAGATGTGGAAGTGAGACTGGTGTGCTCCTCCTGCCTGCCAAGTATTGTGAGTATGTGAATGTCGTGCAGCGTGCACCTGAAAGGGTGGGCTCTGGGGTAGGGCCAGTGTTTTCCTTTAGACAGAGCCTGTGCATCCCAGATCTGCTGTCTTCCCTCACACTTAGCCTCCTGTACCTGCACTCTCTCAGCTCATGGCTTTGGGTGTGGGGAAGGCTGCTGAGTGACACTCCCTTCATTGCTGAGTCCTGGGGATTTCTCTCCAGCTCTGTCTGTAGCACTTCAGCAGGTTCAGGAGTAGGGATGCTCCCTGCTGCCTCCCTCTCCAACTGTGGTTGGAGGATCCTTTTCCCATACATGGTGAGGCCCAGAGCCCTGAAGGCTTCCTGCTGTGCCTGGAAGTTGCAAGCCCCTGAGCCTCCATGCTAGGAGGGCGGCTGCACCCCATCATGCCCCCATGTCCTTGCTCTCGTGTTCTCTCCCGCCTGTGTTCCTTGCCCCTGGGTGCCCTCGCATGGCCCAGCATCTGTGTTTTCAGCTCGTCCATTAGGCCTGACCAGCCATCCCCACTTTTCAGAAAACTTTTTTGATCTCTGAAGTCTCTGCTCAGGGTCTCTGTAACCTACAAAGTGTACTAACTATTCTGTGCCTGGGAATCTGCTCTCTGCAGTGGGCATCGTAATACCAATTTCGTGGTTGTTTTGAGGATTAAGTGATTTAATGGGTGTTAAGTATGTGTCTTACCGTCTTTGTTACTGGGATCCAATACCCAGTGACACAAATTAGAGGAGAAGTCTGATGTGGCTCAGTTTGTAGGGTATTCTGTCCATGGTTGGCTGGCTCCAAGGATGCGTGGCACAGCAGGTGGCATTGTGGAAGAGGCTTGCTGATGCCGTGGGAGGGCAGCCGAGAGAGCCCGGGCAAGGTATGAGGGGCACGGCTCTGGCAGGCCTCGTTCCCAGTGGCCTGCCCCCACCAGCCAGGCCTCATCTGTGGGCATGACTGTAGTAGTTACACGTATTAGGTGATTCAGAATGAGAGCTTTAGAACTGTGTTCCCCAGACCAAGTGTCTACCCGTGAGAATGATGAGTCTCTTAGCCTCACACAGTTCCTGTGAAGTGTGATGGACTCCTCTGGAGCTCCCGGAACAGTGCCGGGTGTGACAGAGCTCAGCAAATTAGGCTGTGTTGGTGACAGTTGAGGAGGACCCTGCCTTACCCTGTGGGAGCACTCACTACGCCAGAGTAAGATGGCTCATTTTCCTCGATAGTCCTTGAGCTCTATCAGGGCAGGGGCTGAATCTCTTACTCAGGGTGGCTCATGGAAGGGAACCAAACAAGTATTTGTCTGGTGACTAATGCCTTAACAAGGTCAGTGTCAAAGCATGTGTGACAGCAGCCTGTGGTGTAATTCTGCGCTGTGCTATAGCTCCACTCAGCCTTGATTTTTTTTCTGAGAATCCTTTTTAAGAAAAGGTTTTTTTGTTTTAATGAGTTTTCTCTTTTCAAAGCTCATCTGTACCATTCCTTCATCCAGCACTCTCTCTTTGACCTTTAAAAGAGATCAAGTCAAGATTGCTGGTGTGGCCCACCCAGTCTGCTTGTCAATCAGTCAATAGCTGCCACTCGCTGATTTTTCAGGTGAATGGTTTTTCCCCTCCTTGCTCTGCCCAGTATGAGACATTGAACTTTCTGGGCCATATCTGTGATGTGGATTCATTGCAGAAACCTGGGATTGTAGGCCCTCTTAAGCTCAGGACCCAGCACTTCTTGTGTGACAAGATAGTTTTCATTTGCCAAGCAGCTTTCAAAATATTCTCTTTTGCTGTTTTGTTGTAATCTCTTAAAGTTATGTGAGAGGGCTGGAGAGATAGCTCAGTAGACTAAGCGCTTGCCTGGCAAGTGAGAGGTCCTAAGTTCAATCACTGGCACAACCCCCCCCAAAAGAAAAGTTGTGAGAATGTTGATAGAAGTAATATAAAGTGAAGGGCAGGAAAGTGAAGGGAATTATTTTTAGATCGTAGAGTCCGTTTGGGGTGGAGCTGGGAACAGTATTTAGAAGCATGATAATTTAAGAGAAACCCAGCTTTGTTTTGTGATGTTGAAATTACAGTCTTGTGGAGGTTTCAAGACTGTTTCACATTGTATCATTTATTTAGTGAGTGTCTCAGTTTCCACACACATAAAACAGATGAAAGTTACCCCATAAGGGTACTTACAGTAGAAATAATATATGTGGAAGTTTTTCATAAAAGAAAAGAATGAAATACTACTCTTTAAATACTTTTTAAAAACTTGATTCCCTGGCAAGTGCAAGGGTCTGAGTTCAATCCCCGGTTCTGCCAAAAGATAAAAATAAAACATAAAAACTTGAGTGTAACACATATGGAGTTAAATGATAAGGTCAGCCTGGTGGTGCACTCCTGTAATCCCAGCAGTCACAGTGAGTTGCAGCCCAGCCTGAACTGCATAGTGAGACCCTGAAAAAGGAAAGAGGAAAAGTTCTTGGGATGAAAAATGTTCATTTCTACGAATTCATTTTCATGCTGGATTAATTTATTTTAACCAGAGAGCACTTTTTTTTTTTTTTTTTTTTTTTTTTTTGGAACCGAGGGTTGAACTCAGACCCTTGCACTTACCAGGGAAGCACTTACTCTACTGAGCCATCTCCCTGGCTGCAAAGAGATCACTTTATGTTTTCTAAATATTCCTGATACTTTCTGAAGTTCCTTTCAAGTTGATAGTTTATAGTCAGTTGTTGTGCTGTCCTATTTCTTTGAAAATATCTGCATGTATTTGGCCAGGTCAGAGTTACAGGTCTGGGTCTTTGATTCTTTGCTGTGCTGTGAGTAACTGTAGGGGCTTCCAAGCAGTTTCCATGTCCCCATTTCATGTGCTGCTGTTATAAGTGTGTCATTCAGAAACAAACTGTCTCAGTTACTTTTCTCTCATTGCTGGGACAAATTACCTGACACCCAAAATTAAGGAAGGAAAGATTTATTTAGCTCACAGTGAAGTTTTCAGTCCATCCTGGCTGGCTCCAAGGCAGAACGGCACATGGCAGAGGGCAGCAGTTCATGGCAGCTGAAAACAGCAAAGAGGAGCAGCGGCTGAGGCAGCTAGCCAGCCTCTCTCCCTTCCTTGGGTTGTATTCAGGCTGCAGGTGGGTGCAACACTCACACCCATAATCCCAGCATTGGATCACATATTAATTGCAAACTCTAGAAGCCCACCCCATGACTGCTTGAGGACAACTAGACACAAACTGTAGCATAAACCAAACAAATCCAACCCCCTAGTAGGGGCTCTCCATGATCCCTAGTCTTTAGCAGGCAACAACTTCTGTGCAGCCAGAGCCCCTGTGCCCGTGCTTCTGGTTGTCCTGCCCCTCTGAGGATGGGATGGTGGCCTCAGGAAGCCTTTCCTGGCCACACAGTCCACTGCTCCCTAGTCCTATAAGTCTGAACACAGTTGTCTTTGTGCCTTTCCCATGCCCTTCTCAGGGTGCAGACGGCTTATCTCTCTTCTCTTGTTTTAGTCCTCTAGTTCTCAACATCTAGCTGGAATGTCCTAAGCACTAAATGAAGGAATGAAGTTCTGAGGTCTAAGATGCCCTGCAGCGCTCATCCTGGAAGGCGGCCTGAGGGCCCTGTGCAGCACACCTGGGAACTGCTGGTACATGTGTTTTCACCACCTTTGAGGGGCAGTGGTGCACAGCAGGCTCAGATGCTGAACCTTTGTTGGAGGCTTTGCGAGCGCCTCGGGTCTGTCTGTGGGTTTCTGTTTATTGCATGCGTCTCTGGAGGCCTCCATCCCACATGGCATTGTCACAACCACCCCTTTGTTTTAATGGAGCAGCCTGCTGTGCTCCTGCTCTAAGTTGGACTTTTTTCTTGCCTTTGTGTGATCTGGGTTTAACAGGAACTCTGAGACAAGCTGGAGCAGCCAGATTGCTGTGCTTCGGAGAGGTTGTTCTTGGATAGGATTTATCTTTGTTGTACCTCTCAGAGGAGCGAACGCCCCCCCATCCTTGCTGGGAGCCAGGGACTGTGATAGATTAGAGAAACGAGAGAAAGGATAACTAGGACTGTTTCAGGGCAACCACTGTGGAGTCTTGGTCTTTCTTATCACCAGGATCTCTCCTTTCTTACAGCGAAGTGGTGGACTTACACAGGGCCACGCACAGTGCCCTGGCTTCAGAGTGAGACCTGACTCTCGGCCACAACTCTTAGTGCTCGCCGCAGCTGTGTCCTTACTCTCTCCTTGACATCAAGCTACAGGGTTCCCATCACTTGGGGACTGAAGAAGGAAGGAGCCATCTTCTAGGACTCTGCGTGGACCCTTTCCACGCAGCGCTGGTTTGGGAAGCGCGTGCTTACACTTGGGCTGGTCTGCGCCACCCGCTGCTTCCTCTGTGGCCAGCACTGTTGGTTATTCAGGCCTTCTGTTGCCGTGCTCCTCTTTGCTGGCTTCTTTTTTAACAAAGAGGGCCAGGGCTTACCTCAGCGGGCTAGATCCTGTTTTTTGTGGCTGGGTTAAGATGCAGACATTGGTGTTAGCATTATTTTTAAATGGTCTTTCTGAGTCATGCATCACTTGAGGACAGGGACACAATTCTGAGAAATGCTGTGTGGTTTCCATTTTAAATACATGTGCATGTGCACACACACATGCACATACATGTATACACGTACATATAATGAGCTTGTTGCTCTAGGCTGTGATGGACCTAACAGCAGGGATTAGATCAAGCAAGGAGGAAGCTGACACAGGAGACACTGTGAAGACAGGGTGTGTGAGCTCTGCTGGCATCACACTGTTTTGCAGTAAACTTTTATTAGAAGCACACGCTAAGATACTCATTAAAAGTATAGTAGATGTAAAGTGGTAGCACATCAGTGGTTGTTTATTGTCGTCCCCACATGTCATGTAACATGCATAGCTATATATGCGAAACGTTTTGTGGGGTGGGCAGGCAGGACGGCAGGTTCTGCTCACACCACGCAGCGCCACGTCACCAGGGGACGAGGATTCTCAGTACCATTACAGAATTACGGGCCTACCTTGTACACATGGCTGCTGACTGAAATGGGATTATGAGATGTGACTACATTTTATTCATAAAAATTCACCCATTTTTATTTGTTTTTAATATTTTTATATCTTTTTCTATTATTAATGGCAGGTGCTGTGCTTCTGATCTATATCCCCAGCCTTAAATTTTTTTAATAATTGTTCTATTGGTGCACTTTAGGTATACATTTATTCTTACATATATAATTCGATTTTTTTTTAGTAAATTTACTGAATGGAGTTACCACAACCACAATCCCAAGTTTAGAACATTTTTGTCACCTCAAGTATGATCTGTTGTCCCCTTTTACAGCTAAACCTTATCTCACCCACCCTGCTAACCTGGCTGGCTGACTTCTCTTTTCCCTTCCTCCTTCCCTCTCTTTCCCTCCTCCCTCCCTCCATGTCTCCCTCCATCTCTCCCTCCCTTCCTTCTTTACCCTCACTTCCATTGTTCTTGTTACATCCTTGGGATGTGCTGTAATTATATTCATCTCAGGGAATTAACTGTAGTGCATACACGCACCACATCTCCATCCTTCTGTATTATTTTCACAGCTCCCAGGAACATGCTGAGCAGCCAGGCCAGGCCGAGAGCCGTGGTTCCCCCTGGCTTTGTGTCACTTCTGTTGCCTGGTTCAGGGTGGCTCAGCACAACAATAGGTGCCAACCTGCCAAGGCTGGAGTTCTGTTAAGCTGTGAGCTAAGTAGGGTCTTGTTAGCTCTGCTGAGCACTTAACCATCATTTCTTTCTACCCTGCTTTCACGGGATTGTGCTTCTTCATGGGAAGGTGTCGGGAAGAGCCTGTCTCGGGGCTCAGGTGCCTCCTTGTCACTGGTAACATCACTGAGTCAGCCCAGCATGCAGTCCTGACCAACTATCTTTTGTTCTTGTCATTTTTTCTTTGCTTTGTTGGCAGGTGTGGGGGCAGGCTGGGGGTTGAATTAGGGCCCCTTGCATACTTGGCCAGCGTTCAGCCACTGAGCCCAGTGCTCACCTCAACACTTGCTGTCGTTTTTCTTTATTTGATGTGGCCTTTCAGTTCCCTCTGGCCTTTTGTGTCACTTACCACAGTAATAAACTGGACTCTTCTGGTAATTTCTCCCCGTAGGTGTTAGCTCTATTTGTACTGTACTCTCTGCATTGCAATAGTTGCAAAATATCTCCCACCTACTTCTGACTGCTTACATTAATTTTGAATAAATTCGACTGCCTCCAGGTCCAAGCAGGCACTACAAATGACTAAAGTAGGCTGGGAAATTAGATTCTTGGAAGTCCCCTGAGAGATCCGTGAGGGAAGTTGCAAAGTGTGGGTGATGGCCAAGAAGTTTCTTCAGACTTTGTCATGAGAGAAATTACTGGTGTGGCTTTGGGACTTATGTCACATGATTCAAGGGCCAGGAGGCAGGTTCTGTCTCTTGTCCTGGGGGAAACAAGTAGACCAAACAAAAAGCTGCATGGGTGGGTGAGCTTCCAGGGCCGGACAACGGTGTGTGCCGGTCCACTTCTTGTAAGACAGAACTCTTCATCTTAGACATGGGCTGGAAATCAGATCATATTGTGAAGGTTAAGTTTAATAAGAGTTTTGTGACTGTCTTTTAAGGTAAAAAACCCCACAAGCTTATAACCCTGTGGAGAAGCTATAAATGTGGTATATGGGCAGAATCCCATCCTTTAGGGAAATAATTCAAACTTTGCAACTATTTTCCCATATCCCGGTGCTAAATGTTTGGTTTGATCATTTTTGTACTCAGAAGTACCCTTTTTTTTTATGTCTTATGTATGTGAACAGCACTTTTTTTCTCATACTACCCCCTTTAAAGTTCTGTAAGCTCTTTTTAAGGCTTTTTAAACTGCTTTGTGGAATGTGTAACAAATTGCTTCATGTATGGTGTCAGAAGGTCCTTTATTTTTAAAATCCAATTACGTAGATTTCTGATTCCTTCTCAGAAATTTAAGAGGACAGCTGGTCTTAATGAGATAAAGCAGCAAGATTCACTCCGCAGTCTTCAGCTCACTACAAAATAAAGTGATTGTACCACCTCAGCACAAAGGCGCAAGTGGGTTTCGGAAACACTGGTGACTGGAGATGACAGTGTTACTCTGAGTTGGATTCATAGCAGATGAAATATAGGTTGCTGCAGAGCTGGCTGCTGCAGCTTCCCTGGGCATGCACGATATGCTCTACACAGTGATGGTGGCCTCTGCACAGCACTGAAATTAGCTGATCGTCATGGGTTGTCTTCCTCCTCAAAAATCCATTGATGTTTCCTAGTAACCAAAGTTTAAAGTCAGTTTATTAAAAAGTTCCTCAGTGCTCCATTTTATAAAAATTTAATTATCAAAGTGATTGTGGAGTTATAGAAACCAGTAAAGCAATAACTGTGTGAAACCTGTAAATCAGAGATTTGGTTTTGCCTTTTTTAATGGTTAGAAAAAAAATTAAAAGAGCAGTACTATCTCATGATGCACGAAAATTAGGCACAATGCAAATGCGTTGTTCATGAAGTTTGACTGCAGCACACTCAGGCTCTTTCAGTGGCATGTCACCAGGGATTACTTCTTGCTACAGAGGCAGAGCCAAGCACTCACATGGAGGCGGTGTGGTCTGCAGGCCTGAAATACTTACTTTTTTTGGGAAATGTTTGCTGAACCCTTACATAGAGAACTGTGTTTCTGAGATCTTGTCCTGAAATACATTTATGAGAAGAGGCCACAAAGAAAATAGTATGATATTTCAGTCTTCTGCAGGGGGAATAGATGGTCTGTGAAGGTGGGTGGGTAAAGAGAAGGCGTGTTTTCGATTTCTCTCTGTCACTAGCGCTGTCAGAACTGGTCTGTACCTCCACACAGCGACAACACACTGAAGGCCACACTGCCCCATTTGTCTTGGGAGCTGTTTTTGGATTGTGCAGCAGGACGCTAAGGCTGAGAAGACGCCCCTGCAGCCTCACATCCCAGTGCTCAGGTCCATTCTGAAAAGCCAGTTCTCCGGGTTTCCTCCTCTTCCCTTGAGGCTCACCAGAGCAGATCACTTTCTGGAAATGGCCTGCTCATGAATATTTCAAGTTCTTCATGCCAGGTTGCTGTCACGTTGCCTCAGTTCTGCCCTGGTGGCCTGGGAGCGGGCATGGAGGACAACTTAGCAAGCAAGCCTGGCTGTGTTGCAAGGAAACGCTGTGTATGTCTGACATTTGACTTTGTTATAATGTTCTACAAAATATGCTTTTTTTTTTTTTGCCCCCAACCATTGAAAATGAGAACTGTTGAGCTTCCCTAGTCACGCAGAAACGGTCCATGAGTGGGATTCAGCTTGCAGGATTAATTTGCTGTCTTCCAGGACCTGCCAGTGAGGCAGATCTGAGTTTGAATCCTGGAATCCCTTTTCACTGGTGGAGTGGATCTCTGCAGGTGACCCCAACAGCCTCATTTTCTTCAGCTGTAAAATGGGGTAGCAGTAGAGCTCCCTCAGAGCAAGCATGCCAGGGTGATAGGAAGCGCCCCCCATCTGCTGATGGCAGGTGTCCTCGGCTGCGGTGGAGGGTGGTGGGTAGTAATGGAGGGAGGACACGCTTGACCTGCCTGAAGAGAGCAGTGCTTCTGTGATGCATGCAGTTCAGATTAATTTGTGTAAATATGGGAATGACATCTACACGATGTGTTTCTGTGCAGCTGTGACATGGCACCGAGGCAGTGGCTTGTGAACCTGTGTTCTGACTGTATGGTTGTCCCTCCTGTGTCCATCTGTACCTGGCTGTGTCTCATGTGCATGTGTGTTTATGTGTGTGTAAATGAGTTATTGAAAGGAGTTTCTCACCTCTGGCCTTGGTGACAATTAGGACATGTGGCAGGCAGTATGGTACTCCCCCTCTTGAAAACGTATATGCCCTAGTCTCCAGAACCCAAACATGTTCTGGGAGAAGTGGCAGAGGGAGTTGAGGCTGGAGATGGTTTTAAAGCACTGGTCACGGGCAGGGAGGCCATCCCAGCAGACCCAACGTAATCACAGGCGTCCTTAGGAGTGGAAGAAGGAGGATAGAGTGTCATACAGGAAGCTGTGACATGGGCAGACTGGCACAGAGGATGCATTGCTGGCCTTGACAGTGCGGGAAGGGGGCTGAGGCATGTGGGCACTGTGGAAGCTGCAGGAAGAAGGAAGTGGGTTCTCTCCTTAGCCGGAAAGGGGTCCAGCCATGCTGGCCCAGTGGCCTCCAGAGTGGTAGGAAAGTATCCTTCCACACACGAGGCTTGTGACCTGCCAAAGCAGCAAGGGGAAAGCTGAGCAGGGGCAGATGGTTCTTGAAGGCTGGGAACGTGCAGCAGCACACCAGCCCCTACTCATCAGATACGTTCATCAGATAGTCTTGACAGCTAGAACGCCGCCACACAGCACCAGGCTTCCAGCGGAGAATCACCAGTTTTAATTTAGAAATAGTAATCTCTCTGGAACATGGGACTTGAAATGTAGAGGGATGGCTTTACTCCCCTTTTAATATAAAACTTAAAATCTATAGTAATATAGATACCTTTACTTTCTGTAAAATTTTTCTCCTGATTTTAAAAAAGATTAAGTTTGTCTGTTGTTGTTTTGAGACAGGGTCTTGCTGTGTAGTTGAGGCTGGCCTTGAATTCACTGTACAGGCCAGGCCGACCTCAAACCTGCTGTGATCATCCTGCCTCAGCTTCCTGAAAGCTGGGATTACAGGTGTGTGCCACCTTGCCTGGCAGAGGCAATGTCACAGTTCAGTTTTAACCAATGTGGGTTTTACTGTGGAATACAGTTCTCTACACCTGGGGCTGCTGTCCTGATTAGTTTCACTGAGTTTTTTGTTACTACCTCTTTTGAGCAAAAGTTCGCTTTCAGGCCTTTCTCGTAGCACTGTGATAGCACCCACCCAGCCATTCACTGCTTATTCAGCGGGTAACGTGCTGGGGGGCGAAGGGTGACTGCCACCTCCGATGGCGGCCTTGGCAGGGAGGTCAGTTGTGCTCACTGTGGGAAAATGGCAGCGGAAGCAGTGTGTTCCTGCCGTGCCTGGGCAGTCCAGGGCTTCTGTAATAGATAGCTTGTGAGGTGTGTGTGTAGCAGTATCCCGGGAAACGACATGACGGTTTGCCATGGTGGAACTTGGCATGTGGATGTAGTGGTAGCAGAAAGTGCCAGAAATCAGCTTGTGATCAGCGATGGAAATTGTGAGGTCGATTAGAAATGTTCCTGTGACATTATGCTGTGCTCTGAGCATTTTCTTTTTGATAAGAGCACATTTTCAAGTGAGGGGATTTCTGTTTTCTCCTTGCCTGCTAAGCGGCTTTGTGAACTCTCCTGTTAGCCACAGCAGGAAGGCTGGCCATGACTTTGTCACAAAGCTGGTGTGAGGCTTAGAAACTGTGAGAGGCCTTGTGCTTGATTAGCAAAAACTAAATTAATAATCCTGTCTGATGTAAGCTTTGCTGGAATGACTAGCAAAATTGCAGAGCAGCTTGCATAGGAAAAAACAAACCCCACAGTAACAGGCAAGTGGGAAGTTCCTTCCTGGTGGGTATTGTTCTTCCAGCTACAGACAGGAAACATTCCGGTGTGTTTGCAAGCACAGAACATTGGACACAAAGAGGGCTCTGGCGAGGCACAGCGTTTAGGTCCGGGCAGCAAAGCGCCTGACCCAAAGACCCAAAACAGTCTCACTTAGCAAGCGTTATTTTTCTTGTTGGATCATTTAGCCCATTCTCTCCCCAGATTTAGGGACCTTGATAAATTCAATCTGTTTTCCCCAAGCTTGAATAGAAAAAAAAAAAAAAAAATAGAGGGAACTAATCAGAGATAACACACCTCACACCTACTTGGCAGGGGAAATGCTGCAGTTAAAAAATAATACATCTCAGGAAAACCCAGCACATGTTTAGTGAGTGATTTATGTGTCCATCGAATCCCCACTTTGGTTAGCATTCGGAGTAATTGCTGGCCTTTTTCAAGTAAAATTCCGTATCTCTGGTGAAGATGAGCACCCTGAAAATAATTCAGCCTAGAGAAGGCCTTGGGGCTGGGCACATGGAAGAAAAGACCTGGCTGTTGGGAGCATGTACTGGGGACGGTAGGAAGAAGGGTGGTTTTACAATTCAGGTAGGAGTAGCACAGGCCAGCGGAAAGTGCTTGTGCAAGGGAAGCATCTCAATTTATGTATTAGATTCTTTATGATCTACCAGTTAAAAGTAGTCTTTCCTGAATATAGGGCCTTTTTTATTTCAGTGAACCCTATAATCCAATGAAGACAGCTGGATTTTTTTTCCTATAATTATATTGCCTTAATGTGGAGTTTATACAAAGGCAAAAACGTAGGGCCAATTTATTTATTTATTTATTTTTGGTAGTACCAGGATTGAACTCAGGACTTGTGCTTGCCAGGCAAGCGCATATTCCACTGAGCTCTCTGGCCCTCAGTGTGCTAACAATTTACTATAATGTGTTGAAAGTATTTTTCAGTCTCCAGTACTCTTTCAGGTGAAGTAATTCCAAATTTAAATTTTAAAGGACCAGTTAATTTGGAAAAAGTAATAAGCATGCTACTTTTTGTATTTGGGGCCTTATGTGGTATATGTTGTGCTTTTGTAGAGAGTTGTGCCTTTTGAGTTAGAGCTATCTGACCATATCAAGCATGCTGTTTGAAAATGTACAGTACAATTTTTAGAATTGTTGAACTGCATATGCAGACATTTACCTTAACAAGGAGTTTAATAGTAAAGGACTGTCACAAAATACAGTACGTTCTTTTCCTACAAATATAAAGATTTAACAGTTTGTTTTGGCGTTGGCTCACTCCCATGTTTACCAATAATCTATGTAAAGTGCTGTCCTTTGGAGTCATAAGATCGTTTATTACTTGTTGATTTTTTTGTTTCAGTACAGGAGAGCTTAGGATGTCGTATAACCTTTCTTTCTGATTCTGTTCCACCATCCTTCCAGTGTGGTTACATTGTATTTGGGGTTATGTTTGATATTTACATTATTAGTGCCGATAAATTACTTCAGCCAATCATAGTAGCACACCACACTGCCGTCTTTTTTTTTTTTTTTTTTTTTGTCTTTTTGAGACAAGGTCTCACTATGCAGTTCAGGCTGGCCTTACGCTCACTTTGTAGCTCAGGCTGGTCTCAAACTCACAACAATCCTGCTGCCTCAGCCTCCCGAGTGCTGGGATTAAGGCATGCGCCACCAGGCCCGGCTCCACACTGCCGTCTTAAGGCTTCTGTTTTCCCTGGAGTCAGCGCTCTGTTCTTACTTTTGCTTCATCTCCATAATCTCTGATACAGTGCTGTGCTCAGAAATTCATAGTTCCTTAATACCTGGCTTCCAGAATTTAAAACTTCTGTGAGCTAAATTGTTTTGATTGTTCTTATTTTGCGGGTGCTTAAGGCCAAGCCCAGGGCTGGTGCATGCCAGGCAGATGCTCTGCTGCTGAGCTGTGGCCCCGCAGGCCTTGGGTTTGCTCTGTCTTTGGCTGCAGTTGCTGGGGGAGGAGCGTACTGGTCCTGCCCAGCATGCCCCTGAGCCATTGTGGACCTCCAGTGCTTGGGGAGCCCACAGAGTGATAGGAGGATAAGGCTTTCTCTGGTTATTACTTTTCAAAAACACATTTATGAGCTGGGCGTGGTGGTGCCTGCCTATAATCCTAGCACTCAGGAGGCTGAGGCAGGAGGATTGCTGTGAGTTCGA